>JAGGAP010000075.1:0-98534 GCA_017657235.1 Termitomyces sp. T73sscA | reverse complement strand
GTTGGTTTAGGGGGACGGTACTTGGTTTCTGGCTTCAAACAAACAGCCGTACTTTTATCTCTTCAGGAGAGACTGGTCAACCCCGAAAAGGGTCTTTGTCGATTGGAGTGGAATATAGAGAAGGGCTTCGTGGAAGCAGAAGTGTCACTGTTTGGCCCTAAAAAACACACCAATGGGAGCTACCATATTGCTATGAGAAAGAGACAACACCATACAAAGCTGAAAAGAAACACGCAGTAGATATTCTTTAAATCACAAGGAGGTGCACCGTGAGATGTAATTCATATGAATCTCACAGGTTCCAGTGAACGTAAGTATTGCTTGATTGGTGCATGCATGGTCCAGAAGACTTTCAAGAACCTGATCATCACGACCTTGATGCAGCATGGCCATCGACATCAAAGAGGGTGTCGTGAATGAACCGCTAAGATGAGAATTGCGAGAGGGGGCAGTATCCGTGAAGAAAAAGCCGAATCAGTCCAGAATCAGATGCACCAAATGACTGATGTCTTTGAGTGCCTTCTGACACCAACTATGATTTGCATTGAAATTTCGAAGAGATGTAGAAGAATCCTTTTGGAAACCCGAAAGTAGCTGATTCACGTACTCGATCTTGTCATTGAAAACGCTTCAATGGTGGCAGCGACCAATCGTACATTTGACAAGTATTCGGCCAACGAGTGAGAAAAACCAAACTTGACACGATAAAATTGTTGCCTCAGCTGATAATACCTGCGTGAATTGTTTTCATTATTATAAATTTCTTCTCATTATTATAAATTTCTTCGGGGCATGTACCAAGTTCTATAGTATAGACAGCGGCTCACACGACATTGCCAGAATAATGTTGGATAACAGATGTGTCTCTAAAAGAGACCTGTGGCCTTTGTAGAACCTGCGTTTCGGTGAGGTGAAAGATATATGATCTGCTGGACATCGTCATGAACAATAACAGGTGAAGTTCGACGTCCCGTGATGGGTGACCTGGAGCTGAACCACTGCAACGGCTTCTTGCATGCATTAAGGAGGGGTGAGTGAAGTCGTCTCAACTTACAAAAATCGCGTGTCATTGCAGACAGACCTATAGTCGAGACAGAAGAGTAAGACTCGCCCATGGCCACAGCCTTGCAGCTGAATTTGGGCGAAATATGCTCCGGGATGTCATACAAATGGCGCTTAGGATATCGGTGGGTCCTCAAGAATCGTCTCGCGCCTGAAATGATGCCTAGTCCTATAAGAGGGATAGAAGACGACTCCTGGACGTAACAATTAGATTCCTTTAGACTCTCGTGCCGTGGCAAGGGAACATTGATTGAAACCAGTTGCTTGTTTTCTTCTTTTACGGTATGTGTGCGACAAAGCACTGAGGGTAGTCCGAGTCCAATCCCGCTCACAGCCTTTCTTGTTTTCGCAACGGTCGGCAAAACACAGAAGTTCGACAAGTCAACAGCTTCACTATTGGTAACAGCCATGCTTACTTCACCACGTGTGACACTCTCTTGGCAGGAGGAAGAATTCATGCAGGTCAAACCAGGGCCTTCGAAAATCTGCGAGGACGAGACTTCCTTCATGTCACGCTGGGGTCGCTCCAGCTTGAAACCAGAATGATGGACAGGACTTGGAAGAAGTATAGGAGACGGAGAATCTAAACCAACGATAGGTAGAAGTCGAGGCTGTAAAGGACAGACAGGGGATGTATTGTTGAACTGTGTTTTCAAATAACGTAAGTGGATAAAATCACAAAGAGAATACGATATAGGAGCTGACTTCTTTGGACAATGTCGAGTGAGCTCGTCGCAACCCACGACGTCGAGGCCCGAAACCACTCTTACGAGCAAATTTTTTGGCCAAAAATATCGATAGATCGCGATCTTCTCTTTCAGACTCGTAACCGATATCGTGGCTGACAACGGATAGGTCGGTTGTTCGTTTCCACGAAGACTGACGAGGAGTAGCTTCGCAGATGAAAAGAGGCCCTTGATACGTCTCTGGAGTCATCCTATGACTCGAATAGTCAATTGGCTTGTTATCTTCTGAGAAAGGCGATTGAGGCGGTGAAAAATCTGTATATGAACTTGAAGACGATAATCCAGAGCTGAAGAGCGAGGTCGAACAAGAAGAGCAAGAGTTAGAAATGGCCAGCATTTCAATAGGAAGGAACGACGAAGAAGGGCAGATACAAGAAGTCATGATCAGCAGAAGTAAAACAAAGAAAGAATTTGAAATGGTAGACTAAGAATTTGAGGGAAATATGGAAACCCTTAGGCATCATGTCACGTGCAGGTCTCCGGCAAGGTCCGAATTTTCACCACGTTCGAAACCCCAAGGAATCCACTTCCCTTTTGGCACGTATTCAATTCTCCGAGTCAGTGGGCACATGTGCTGAATCTGATTCACGCACACAAACACCGATCAACCATATCACTCTTGGCATAAGTACTTAAAGTAGCGAGGAATCACGAGAGGTCGACGCAAACATCACTGGCCACGAACCTACCCCAACATTGAGCCGTAGCATACTGCGACGTGGAACCACAAATATACATGCCACACAATCTCTGCAAGGATATATAACACAAGTTATACAAATACATCGATACAGCCCCATCGAAAGGAGACCGGACACAACAACGCTTATCATCTCCGTAAACAGTACTGTACGGCTAGTCTACTAGGCCTACCCTTCTGTATTGTAGCTTGCCGGCGTTAAACAATCATCATCATCAAACGCGGCAGGTTTTTCACCAGCTGCGCGCTTAGCCGGAGAAATACTTGGTGATTGAGTGTCGAAAGTCTTTCACAGCGCATTCATAATGCTCCCCAGCGCTCAGATTGATGATATGCTCCCACAATAAGCTCAACACCATAAGCATTACGCGTATATACGTGGAGGTAGATCAACAAAATGATTACGTACGTACCTCTATATAAGTTCTGAGCGTGCCTGGCACATGCACTAGGATTTGGTCTAAATTTTGAGGCCGAACAATTGCTTTGTGCTTAAACCGATTTATTTCTCGAAACTCAAAATTCCGTCCGCGTGCCCCAAAATTTGTGATTCTGAATTGTTGTGTACCAGTCTTTAAGGAACTTACGTCTGAGATGGTCAAAGTCTTGTTGAACATGCGAGTTTGAAGGCCCTGATGTAGTCTCGTCTGGGCGGGGCATGTTATAAGATGACGATAAATCAGAATTGTCGATGGGCAACGAGTCGGAAAGTCTGACCCATGAACGAACAGAGATGACTTGATGACAGCAAGCGCTTCAGCTTGCCATCACGGGTTCCCGACACGTTTTAAATTTTGACAAAGGCATCGGATATAAACGCAATTACTGATAGACCAAGGAAGATCTAGCTAGTATTAACTATTACAGTATAGTATTTATATGAGAGTTGACACGATTTCCTCGAAAAAAAAAAGCACGGACGATCCTGATAGAAAAATCGACCAGACTCGGATGCAAATTACTCAAATTCAGTTATATCGTCAAGAAACCCAGGCTCGAGCCATGCTGGAGGACGCAGCGCAAAGTTGATGAGTCCTACTCCCCATTCCGATTGACGACCAGCCTGTGAACTGCACCTGACATTTCGCGGGCGCTTGAGATGTCGAGCGAGAGAAGAGCTACGAACAAAAACTTTGAGGCAGTCGGGGTGTGGGCAGCGAAAGCGGCCAGGGAAATGGGTCTCGCGGTGTTTGAAGCACTCGAAGCGGGTCTTGGAAATATGACGGCATCCTTTGATGCGGCATACAGCTTCGGGGTCGACCTTTTGACGCTTTGTGTCATGTGTCTAAGGAGACGAGTGAGGGTTGGTAGGTGCCGGATATAGAAACCAAACATACCAACGTTGGTCCTTTCCTCTTTTGTTTGATCTTCAACACAGAACTATCGGGCAATGGTACAGAGAGGTCTCTTTGAATTGGGACCTGCTGGTATCGAATTGTTTGCTTGTTTGCACGCCTATTTCGCGGAGCCTCACGAGACATGTGCGGTTGGTAATCATCATCCTTGTGATTATCATCGAAAGAACTCAGGTCCGTTTCGTTGGCCCAAAGATCAAAGCAGGTGGTTGTGACGTCCGGCTCCGGGGTTGGGCAGGAAAAAGTAAACGTGGAAGTAGGTGGCGTTGGCGTTGATACAGGATCTGAGCTCGCTATTGAAGCTGAGTATGTCGTTGAAATGGAGGGACAAGGGAAAGCAGAAGAGTGATTGGAACCACTATTTATCTTTTCCCAGAAATCATCGAGGAAGGTATCCGGAGAGATATATGCATCTTCAAAGATGGACTCCAGGGTAGTTAGAGGCAATGTAGATCCTGAAGATTGGGCCACGACAAGTTCATCGATGACAGGTTCAATATCCTATAAACGTAGATTAGCGGCAGTTGCGTTTCACCACAGGAAAGAACACACCTTGGCCTTCGCCTTCTCCAGTAGTTCCTTAATTACAGCCAACTTTGTGTCCATAAATTCATCATAACATGACTCATACTTAGTCGTATCATCCTTGATTTCGAAGAAGGAAGGACAGGGAGATGGAATGGGGCTTGCAAGGTCGTATTTGAGAGCGTCAAACTGCGCCTGTGTGAAAACTTGAACTTGTGCTGGGGTGGACTCATCGTATGTCGGCTGGAGCTTCGGACCAAGCGCCCATGGAAAGGGAGTGGGTCCAAATGGGTCAAAGAATGTGGAGGTCGAGTCCATAGTCGAGAACATAGTCATTAAAGGATCGTTATACACGTCCAAAGCATTATTCTGAATGAAATATTAGTTTCCATAAGCTCGCTATAAGCAGTCATATTTCTCTCACAAGTACATAGGAATTCATGTTGGCGCTAGGCCGCGTCGGTAAGTGATTAGCAGAGAACGTGAGAGGGAATAACTGAGGAAAAACACAACTGATCAACAGCGTACAGGAAATTATTGGAATCTATGGTTGCTCAAGCAGAATCTCATGTTTATAAATAAATCGGAACCAATGAGAAAGGTGAATTTCTAAACCAGGATCATCCTTGGCACTTTCAACTAGGGTTCTTTGTTGATCATTGGCGATAGACGCTCATGGATGATGATGTACACGTGGTCGGGCCCTTTGGCGGTCGCTTTGTTTCTGGCCCGGATCCGATGGGGAAAGGAACACGAGGCGGACCGCGCTTTGCAAGACTCAATGAGAAAGAAACAAAGAAATTTCCGGATCAGGAAGAAACGTTTCACTTTACATTCAAAATAAAAAAAAAACTCATGTCATTCAGACTTGCTACATTGTCCTTTTCACCACGTTTTGTACGGTAAAAACTTCCCACTACAATATTTTGAGAATAGATGGAGTATAGAATGAAAGTTGACGCACTCAAAAGTAAGCACAACGCGGTCACCATTCGGGTCTGGCTTCTTCACGACATTGACAGTGCAGTCGATCATCGACATAATACCATCTCCAAACTAAATCAGAGTTCAGGACAGCCGGGAATAGCGAGAACGGGCATAACACACCTTCTCGTGGATGACGGCCTGAGGTAATTTCATTCGTGAGATATGGAATTAAAGAAAAAACTGTGCGAATCTACCTTGATTGCATGACCGTAGACAAGTACACCCTGCAAATGATCGAACTCAAGACCTATATGCAGCAAGAGATATAACATACCTCATACAACCGATAGATGACTGGATCTGTAGGAGGCATAGGTCCTAGGCCACGATTGGGCCACCAATGGTCTCCAAGGGCACCAAGGGAGGCTGAATTTGATATGCCCAAGATCCGAGAAAGGCTCGTCAACTCGTCGGATGTTAACTTCGCCTGCTTTACAGTCAACGTATGTCTCGTAGGAGTCTAAAAACTCACCTGGCCATAGAATGCAGCTGCAACCCAAACTTCATCCTTCCCAAGAGCTGTCGCAATCTGATCAAAAGTCAAACCTAAAGACTGATGAGGATTCCGCAGAATGCATTGAATGCAGAATCGAACGTTTTCGTGCTTTCGCCTCGAAAAACTTGCTACAAATCGGCGGAAGATCGGAATACGGATAGACGTTGGAGGCTATGGTCTGTTGAGGTCTGAGACGTAAAGATAAGAAGGGAGTTTGTTGCAACGCACTGCAGCTATTTCATCCATGACGGAAACGGCGGAAAAGGCGATTAGTCTATGGGTCAAGACAGACTCTTATAAAGAGTAAGACAAGTCCATGTGACGTATGACATCGACATGAGAAAAGGCAGAGGCAAAAGGGGAAGTCACTGCAGCCAGCTTGGCTTTGGACAAGAAGATGGGACAAAATCGATACTGAACGTGAGAAACACAGTAAAACGCAGTTATGAGTCTTGTTTTTCTATAGGTTTCCATACATCCTTCGTAGCGCGCATAAGTTCGTAAAGCTGTCCAAGCTGTTCCGCAGACATCTAATTGGCATCGTGAGTTGTCGGACAAGACCGGCACGACATGGGAGCACTTACCTTCTCGAACACCGTAGGATCTAGTTTCTTCCCAACAAAATTCTTCCCATTCCCATCCAGAGGCAGATTATCTAGATACACCTTCCACTGTGACAGGAACCCAATGATGTACGCTGGATTAGTAACTTCTTTGTGCCGACGAAATTCTGCAAAATACGACGTCAAATCAACACCGGATAGGTATATGATTGATTACCAGCTTTAACGTAATCATCTCCTAGGCTGCGCATCTCCCTAGGCAATGAGCGATGTGCTCGTAGGAGTCGACGATACAAACTTTTCATGTGATTCCAGTAAAATGTGAATCACAGCACGAAACTTACGGAATGGGAGGAAGGAGAGTTGCACTCGCCTCTCGCAAATTCAAGGGCTTCGTTGTCACTGATTGAGCGAGGCGTAGTAAAGAGTGGCGCATTGTCACGTAGTGAAGAATTTCAATTGACTTGTAAGTGGCTTGACACCTCTTGACACGTGCACTCGTTTGCCAACGGGCCGCCAGTAGCCGGCGTCCAAAAACTCAAGCATACATACATACATATATAAAGTGTACCTGAATCATGATTTTTTTCTCTTTGTGACAATTCTAAAAAAATGTCAGGGGAGCATTTGTAGTAATTCATACATCTCAGTAGTATGGACGCTTTGCGATTTGACATTTGAATGAAAACTCTCAAGCAACCGAGATGGGCAACCCCATCGCCCTCCTTCCAATTGGCGAAAGAATATCGTCCGCCTTCCCAACTCCAGTAAACATGGCTTCGCCAGGTCCTCTAGGGAAATCAGGAGGGCACTGGCCCTTCAAGAATGTTTCCTTCTGTCGCTCGACATATATCTGGTTGAGTGGCGTAAGTGGAACAGCAGGAATATACATTACTGAATTAATCAAGTCAGCTTCGCCTGGATATACCATGCTGATATGAGATCAATATACCTGCAGAGTCTCCAGTCCCTGTGTGTTCGTATTCCACAGAATGGACAACATCACAATGCCAGAATACGGTGTCCCCTGGATAGACTTTTGGTACCGATGTCATAGTTTTCTCGAGTTCGAGATGAGGATGCATTTCGGGTGTCGGCTGAGGGCCATAATAACCGCCGTCCTTAGGATAGATTCCTGGAAATTCAGGACTTGAAACATCTGTGTAGAATACAGAAAGTTGAAAACGAAAACAATAAATCTTGATATCTAGTCCTTACCAAATTGCCAATTGTCGAAATTCAGGAAATCGGGAGAACCAGCAGGAATTTTAGGCTGGAAGAATGGACGTAGAATAAGATACGAATTCGACAGGAGAACGTCAGGGTAAACCCTGAGGGTGCCCTGCGTTGGTGCTGTCTCACTAGAAATTTCGATCAACTAAGTACATTAGGTATTCACGTTCAAGATGTATTCGTACCTCATTGCTAGCCAGCCTTGGAAAGTTCTGAAGACGCTTGCCTGTGTCGAGCTTCAGAGCAAATCCATCCTGTATGGTGACAGGATTGCGTACCTGGCTCGGACGGTCATACCTTGAGGTTGAAGCATTGAGGCGTCCTTTCAATTCGTACGGGTCATGTGAGCGCCAATTACCAGACAAGATATCGGAGAAACACTCTCGAAAAGCGGGGTCTTCCCATCGTTCGATAGTGCCACCTTCAAGCCTTTTCAGCGAGGTCACAAAGGAGGACTGTACATTCCCTCACCATCGACATGGGGAGGATGCAATGCCCAAGAAATACCTGGGTGTCTGATACGGAATCGATCGGCATAGGTGAGAGGTGTGGAAAGGTCGACTCCTTCAATTGGTCCATCGTTGATCTTGGTATGGTAGAGGCTGTTTAGCCATGCAGAGGCTTTGAGTATGTTAGGATGGGAACGCGCTTCCACTTGCGATTTCGTCCAGCTGGAAGACAAGACAGTAAGATTAATGCTTTAGAATACTACAACGACGAACTATAGCATAAAGAATTGCTTGTCGTTCTCAGGAACACCTAGAAAGAAAGATCCAACGCGCATCAGCATCACGCTCTATGCATTTTGGGATCAGGCATACCAATCACATCAGGATTAGCTTTGACGAATTCTTCTAATTGAGTCTTCCATCGGATTGCTTGCACGTCGGGGACGACATCCCGTATAACGACGCTTCCTCTTCTTTTTATCTTATCAATCTCATCCGTTCCAAGCTTGTCCAAATCTGTGAATTTGACTTGTGGAATGTACTGGATTCGTTTGGAATCAGGAACGTGAGTACGCAATGAGCTGATGACTTACATCAGGTCCTGCTTGGGCGATTCCCGCATTGACAACTTTGAGCTGAGCAAGAATCTCACTCCACGCCTGGGTAACACGTTCTTGAAAGTTAGGATACAAGTCTGCGATTTCCTGTTTTAAATCGGCAAAGCGAGCAGGGAGACGAGCGGGCATAGACATGGTCATGATTTCTTTACGTTGGTATGAGTAATTTCGATTGAAGGTGGAAACATGATCCCAGTTTTTTATGTCTCTCGTAAGAATAGATATCTGGTCATGCCGAGGCCATGCGGCGGCGAAGAACAGACTGATCAGCTGGTATAGCCCCGAGATGCCGATTTAGTGCGGGATTAAGATGACCAATCTACTTGCCCATGGTACACCGAGCGGAATGTAATTGGCGGCCTGTAATTGTGGCGGACAATTGCAAGGTGTCATGTACGAATCCTTTCTGATGAGGATTATCAATCAAGAAGACTCACCATGAGAATAACTCTTGTTGTACGCCAGAAAATGAGGCTAGAATTAGCGTTCACTTCATGATCGCTGCCCACAGCGGCAAAACCTCGGCCAAACTCATTTCAACTAAGATCGATAAGAAAGAATCTTGAGTTGATCTTGACATGACTAACCAGGAGAGCTTTACATAAGGTTCAACGTTCAGATGTGAAAACATTATCATTTCTAGAAGACACGACGAGAAAAAATTGAGATCACGGATTACAGATCAGCCCTAGAATAATCGATCTGGTAGTAAAAGAAAGAAGGAAGCATCTACGAAAGGGTCCGGACCTAGTCGTGTGTTATTCAGCAGCCTCTTCAATTTCTTCATCTTCGACAGTTGCTTCTTGATACTAAAAGCGGAAAAAGTTAGCAGCTGGTCATCGAAGATAATTGAAAGAAATGACTCGCCTGTTGGTATTCGGAACTGAGAAAATTGTTGAGTCAGTTTCATATTCCAAACTTTAATAACGAGATACATACATCAAATCATGAATGTTACTCTCGGCCTCACTAAACTCCATAATGTCCATGCCTTCTCCGGTATACCTTCAAAATCCGAGTCAGCTGGAGAAGTATTCGATAGTACACCTCAAACTCACCAATACAGGAAGGCTTTGCGCTTGAACATCAAGGCGAACTAAAAAGAACGAGTTAACAAAGGACCATACGGTTGCCAAAAAGTGGTAGGATCATGAGAAAGAATTTTGACACGAACCGTCTCAGCAGTACGCTTGAAGACTTCTTGAATGGCTGTCGAATTGGACAAGCCAATGGCGGACTACAATAGATGGAGAATTACCGCTCAACTACTTCGAAGAGGGCGAGACAAATACCTGGCTCTGGCCTACGGGAGGTACGGATACCAGCGACACAGAAACGTTACCAGGTATCCATCTATAAACATAAATTCTACCCAGTTCATTCTCAATGGATTAAAAACAAAACCCACTCGACGAAGCGCGAAGAGTTCTTCGTCTGCAAATCACGTACAGACACCTATGTAGCACGCAAACGCGTATCAAACAGTCGGTTCGATGCCAACGTAGGTATTCGACCTACTTCTGCCTGCAGGACAACGAATGACATCGGGGTCTATACTCACAAACTCGCCACTTACTTCTCTCGATGAAACTTTTCCGCGGAAAATGGTTGCAGCAGTCAAATAACGACTAGATGATGCATTTACATCAGAAATGGTTCCTTTCGTGACAGACTGCTCGACATACCCATGTTCCGGGCTACATGCCACGAGGAGGTTCTTCCGGTCAAAGAGACTATCCATCGAAAAACTTTAATCGACCTTGATCGATTTGATAGCTGATACGTACGCCTTGGTAAGTTCCGGTACTGAGAATCTCTCGAATGCTTTGGATTGAGAGTTGTAGAACGGCGCATAGCTTGGCATGAGAAAATGAAGCTTGACGAGTATCAGTTCAGCTCTGAAGACCAAGACCGGAAAACGTACCCGAGGGAACGGAACAAGATTCATCCCAAGTTTCCTCAAGTCACTAGTCGATCAGTTGTCAGAGTTAATCTTTATCACGAGATTCAATGGTCACCACAAACCCGTTGAGTTGGCCTGGGAACCGGAGGCTAGTGCTAACTCCACACATCACTCGTGCAATGAGCTTTTGGTGTCAAATGAGCATAGAAGTACGATACAGGAAGGATAACCCACATCATTAAGGTGCCTAAAGGTGGGGCTGGCAACCTTGAGAGTTTTAGTGTTGATGTCATACCTAATCAAAACTCGCATGAGACTACTGTCCTATAGTACGAGGAACAAGGCTTACAATGCTTCATTGTCGACGCAAAATGTGAGATCGCCATTGTCAACCAGCTGGTGTAAGGAAAGCATAGCATTGTAAGGCTATCAAAGAGATCGATAAACAGTTGATAGAGCTGTAGATAGAATAAAGTTACCTCAACAATAGTTTCAGAAACCTAAAGAAGACCTGAGCATCGTGAATCACGACCTATTATTGTCCAAAGACCTACTTTGACAGACGGGATAACCGAAAAAGTTGACAGCATACGATCAGGGTACTCCTTTACGACTGCATGAGCATTAGACGAAGGCCTGGTAGAGTAATAATCACCTCTCGTATCTTGGAAAGTAGGAGACTTCCTAAGCCAGCGCCAGTACCACCACCGAGGGAGTGGACCATTTGGAAACCTTGAAGAGAATCACATGCTTCACCCTGTCTCCTGACAATGTCCTGCTCCTAGATCAGCAAAACGCAGTATAGCAGAAAATCTCCACATACCAAGATCGAATCAATAAGTTCAGCACCTACATATGATCGACTACTAGGTCAGAAATGATGCAAATGTTGATGATAGTGTGGCCATACCCTCGGTATAGACTATATAAAACCCGCCGCGATCAGACATGGGATACACAGATATTAATCACACTCACATCCCTTTGCCCAGTTATTTCCAGCGCCAGATTCACTCGTGACAAACGTGTCTGGGCGAAACAGATTTCCCAATGGTCCACTCCGGAGCTGCAAGGAATTAAGAGATTAAAGATACAAAACAAGAGAGAGAGAGTCGTACTCACTTTATTGCATACACCTGCCTCGAGATCGATCTGAATACTCCTCGGCACGAACTTACTAGCCCTGCTGCCCAGACCCTCCACCTCGGAGAAGTACACCCCAGCCTTACAATCACAATATGCGCGCCATCGGATTTGCAGATAACCATGCCACTCACCCTCGCAAGCTGCAGGTCGTCCGATCCTTTGTACATCTACCTTGACATATCAGTCCGTGGAAACAAAGGTGTATCCATGGTGAACTCACGCCTTGCTCATCGAGCCCGTGCTCTGCTAGAAGCATATTCCAAAACGTCTCCCCGACCTAGACTGATTTTTAGGACATTCACAGACGCGACGATCGATGGGTGGGTCCAATGTTGAATGACACATACTTGGTTTCCTGCTTGACCAACCTATTTTGATTTCAGCTGGAGTGGAAGCGCAAAGCACATTATAACAGACCTGGACATTGATAATTTCACGGGATGATTGTGACTGGGGCATTATGTTGAAGTGAAGACAAAGGGGGGATTGGAAGGTTGAATGAACTTTATGTAATGATATTTTTTGATGGTGTTATTACGACGCATCACCGAGCCAATCCGTATATAGGCATCTTCTTAACGACTATAAGAGAGCTTGTCGGCAACACTGGATACCTCACAATTGACTCAAGATCCTAACTAGTTAGTCAAATAAGTAGTTAGAGTAAGATTACGACATGGAAATCGATCGAGTACACATAGCATTAATCGTACATAGTGGAAACCAAAAACTGCCCTTGCTAATGAGTAGACACGATATCAATGTTGTCGTGAAACCCAAGTTGTTCCACATCTCGAATATCTATTATTTCTGGGCTGTCCATGCCCACAACACGACCAGCACTGGTATCCATCGTGTCGTGTTTTGAGCTATTGCATAGCGTCATCTCACGGCGAGTAACGCGTATAATGATCATATAAAAGCACAGAGGTATAATAGGCGCAGCCTAATTACGAATGATCAGTTTTATGTATAATCATGCAAAAAAACAAGACAGCAATTACTAAATCAAAGACTAGAAACGATCCAGACGATTGCGGCGATTTTTGTAAGATAAGAACAAGGAATACAGAAACAGAGTATATGGCTCCAGAATCGACGACGACACGTGCAATGTGGATAAGAGTTCTGTCCACGGTGTGATAGCACTTTGAAGTTTCTCGGTCAACGATCCACAATCTATACGCCAGAAGACCTGCACATCTAATGTCGTATCCTGAACATTCACATTTTGGGAAGACTCTGCTTACCTGTAGCAAGGCCATTGCCAACCAAAGTAGTGGCGAAAAAAGCATTAGATACTCGATTCGGCCACTGTGCGAAACTGACAGACACCAAGCTTGTATCATGGAGAAGTCTCCACAGCCCAGTGGTACCAAGGGCTACGCGCAAGTAGGCATTAAACCATGAGTGTAATTGAAATCCACAAAGAGGCTCACAGAATGTGGATAGCCACAGAAGTACAGGAACACTTATAATCCAAAATGACGACCAGACGACATAGCATCGATATATCTGTTTAATCCAAATTTTCGCCGTTCGTGGAACGTGTAGATGCACTCACGACAATGACATCTCCGATGAGGGTTTCAATTCCATATATGACAACGATAAATAACCAGCTAGAGTCTCCGCCACCAATCAAGTATGTAGGAGGACCACCAGATGTATCACGATGTTCGACCAACGCACGAATGTTCCTAAATATATCGATTCCCATATGCTGACAATCAAAACAGTATGAACTCTACGTCTTAAGAATGTTGATAGCTTGACACTCACAGCAGAGCTAAGGATAAAGAAGAGACAGGCTGCTGTTATCATGACATAATTGATCCTTCCAGATGACCTCCGTCTTTGAAGAAGGGTAACAAAGGTTACACCAAACATGTACGTGGAGAAACCTATACCGAACACTGAGATACAACCAGGAATGTGAAAGAGTGGAGGGAAACTACCATAGACTATCCCTTGTATGGGGGTAGACAAAGCAAAAGCATAATCAAGTGCAGAAGACATCTTGCATCCACCAAGTCGCTGAGACGTCTTTAAATGCCCGTGTTACGGCCCGATTTAACGGTCCATCACCATCTGCGACGCAACGAGAGCGGCGAAGAAGCCCTTGAAGTATGTTTGATGCTATCAGATGACCGTACTTCCATTACTTCCCCCTTAAATTGGGCGCCACAAATTTGACCCCGACCCTCGCCGTCCACCCGTGCCCTGAAGCACTCGCAGAAACTTTCTTCTTCGTGAGAACTGGGCATCTGCATGATAGATGACCGTCCAAGGGCAAGAGCGAGCCAAACGTCTGTAAGTCGAGTTCCAGTGGAGGTTTCTTCCTGCGCATTTCCCGTAGTTCGTACCCGCTCGTCTCCTTGCTTTTGTGCTGCTCCTCACTCATCCAAAGCCATACACGCACTACCAGCACAAAGCTCAGGTACAGCCTTCTGCATCGGCAACCTAGTGAAAATTTCCTCCTCATCATACAGGCTGCCAACAAATGACCTCACCTGGGGATAGATGCCTCGCTGGGACCAACAACTACTATCAGAGCGCAAACGAACGAAGATGGGGCAGAGACACGTGGCACGATTCGCGCCAATGATCATGATACAAAATAAAAGCAGGTCCACATCTCTGTACTTATTCCTGTAGCACGTCAAGCGAGGGTTCGTATAGATAGAAAACACATCAGCCAGGGGGGGGGGGGTGGTATCAAAAGCGCGAATATGTACATATGAAAACGTCATAATCAGCACAGGTACTGGTATAATTCCTCCACCGAAGGGGCTGCCTGATCGCAGTCTCTTGCATAGCAAACCAGGGCAGAACCAATCAGGCACGTGCAAAATCAAACCATACCCACTGATCGCATAGATCAAGTGATCCATCTCTCGTCGGTTGATGCGATGATAATCCCTGTACTGTACTGTAGCACTTCGTAGTATGCATCAGTTTTAGTTTTACAGAATCGAGTCGTTAACGTTCAACACAACGGTGGCCCGGCCAGGGGTGCGAAAAGCACAGGTACAATCAGGAAAGATACCTCCATATCAAGCTAGGGAGAAAACAAACCAAATATGTACACAGAGGATTTCACTCTGATACAACTTGAAGCACTAACAAGCAGGACCCCAGCACCCCCTCATAACAGATACGCATCTCAGAGAATTCAATGTATTAACTCTGATACACTACAAAAAAGCAAACATTCAGAGGACACGACACGACACGACAAATCACAATTAATCACAAGCACCAAAAAGCACCAAAAAAAAAAAAGAGCAAGCCAAAGTCCAGTGACACACTACACCCACCCCTCACTACACTTCTTATCAGGCCTCCTACTATTCCTCCCTCTACACTCGAGCTTGCCACAATCCTGGCACCCATTCGCACAAAAATTGCGGCCGCCTTTGCCTTTACAATCCTGACTGCCGCATTTACAGCAGTGCCTCGGGCTGCGCTTGCTCGAGTCCATCACGCCGCTCGTACCGCCGACGACGGGGCCTGCGGCCGAGCTCGCAGGGTCGTCGGTGGCGAACGGGTACACGCGTTTCAGCGACGCTGAAGGGCTGGGCGTCGGCGGAGACGTGGGGTCGGCAGCCGAGGCCGAGGCGGGCGCAGAGGCAGAGGCAGAGGAGGAAGCAGGGGGTTGCGGGGAGGACGCTGATGCAGACGCGGCTGTGGAAGTGGATGTGGAGATGGAGACGGGCGGGGGCGGGAAGAACGGGTACGCGGCGTATGGATAGCTAGCGAACGATTTCGTATAGTCGAATACCTGTGTTGTGGGTGCGTTGGTGGAGGGGCTTTTGAGCTGCGGCGTCGCGCTGTCGGCGTGGGACGCCTCGGTCTGCGCCGCGCCGTTGTTGGCTTTCCACGCATCGGTGTATGCATCGATAAAGGTCTGCACAAACGCCTATAGCGTCCAGTCATTCGCACGCCCGGAATCACGGGAGAAAACTTACATGGTTCATCTCGCCCGCGCCCTCGGGCTGCGGGTCTGCGGGGGCCTCTGGGACGTGCTTGGGGCTGCTGGGGCGGGCGTCCTCGGGCACGCCCTTGTGCACGGAGTCGAGGAGCTGGAGGATGGCGTCCTTGCGCATGCCGGCGCGGAGACAGGCGCGGACGAGGTTCCAGAGACTGAGACTGACGCCTAGGGCGCCCCAGTTCCAGACGTCGGGGCCGCTGCCGGCGTCAGTGTCTGCAGAGAGAAGACGGGCAGGGAACTCGTCCCTGAGCTTTGTAGGGAGGGCGCGTAATATAGAGGCGTCTGTGCTGGCAAACTTGCGGCCATCTGGACAGGCGGCGAGACAGTGGGTGGATCGACAGACATACTCGCAGCCAATGACGAAAAAGGGCTTTTCGATGTCATAGATTTTGATGGGACCAGAGGAGATGCGACCGTGATTTGCGAGAGGCGCGGCACAGCTGGGACAGGCGATGCCGTTAAAGACGAGTGGCTGGGGGTCCCAATAGAGGAAACGGTGCTCGGACGGCGTGCGTGCAGACGACGCACTGGCGGTGAGACTAAAGTACGCGGGAGATGCCGGCAGCCAGAAGGTCTTGAGGATGCTGTACAGCGCTGGGATTGGCTGCGGGCCTGGCGCGAGCGAGTTGAGATGCGACCGGAACGCGTCCTCCACCGACGGCCCGCCCGCCGCCGCGGGGTTTGGCGCATCAAGGGCGGCGAGTAGCAAAGCGAGGAAGCCGTTCGGGTTGGCGCGGGCTGCAGCCCAGTCGTCGGGAGGCGGGCCGCTCTGGAGGCTGGGGTCGATGGCCAGCGGGTACGCAAACTGCCACGGCGCCTGGGCCTGCGCATCTCAGCAAACACAATCATCAAGCAACAGCCACTGACCGCTGCTGGCCGAGTCCGTCCCCGCGCCGGTCCCACCGATCCCGCAGGGAACCCATCCTTGCGTGGCCGCCCCACCGGTCGCTTCACCCGCCCCACCACCACCGCGTCCCCATCCCCCGCCGCGTTCTTCTTCGTGCTCCCCTTGGGCCGCCCTGGCCGCCGCTTCGCCGGTGTCTCGCTCCCCGTGCCCGTGCTCTGCCCGGGTGTCTGTTCGTTTGCGTCAAATCCAGTCGCTATTTCCATGACGTGTCGCCCGACGACGTGAAACAGCCCGCCTCGACCATTTCAGGCGGAGTCTGGCGGAGATTTTTTGTTTTTTTTTAAAAATCCAATTTTTTTTTTCTCGATACACCAACCGGGTAAGTTGCCTTCCATTCCCTCTGCATGACGATCCTTCACCGAAAGCTTAGGAAGTGCCGTCTGAAGCGCTCCCCTCTGGGTGAGAGCCGCGTCGACCTCGGTTCTCTGATTCTTCTGCCCGCCGTCTAGTCTACCCCGTGCTGACTGCTTTTTCTTCTAGATTTTGCTATAAAAAGCTCAAACGTTCATCTTCTGTACCCGAGTCCCGAGAAATGTCTCTGAATCAGTATATAGTGTCTGATTTACTGCCAATCCTTCAACTTTGATCCCACAATGTCCTTTGCTGAGTTTCCCATTGACCTGTCCAAGTTTGACACAAAGTATGTCTCTCGCCGTCGTCGCCGACGACGGCCCCGCTCACTGCGCATAGACTTGCGCTTGACCCCACAAAGAAGCTCAGTCCCCATGAGAAAAACGCCCTCGAGGCTAATATCCAGCTATTCCGTGACGCCATCGTCCTCTTCACCGCAACTGGCGCTGCCCGCGGTGTGAGCGGCCACACAGGTACCATCGTCCCCGTCTTGCTGTCGCGTTGCTCATTCCACCCAAGGCGGCGCCTACGACACTGCACCCGAAGTATGCATCCTCCTTGCCCTCTTTAACCACTCCAAGAAATTCTACCCCGTCATCTTTGACGAAGCCGGTACGTCCCCGTCTATTCTGCTTTTCCTTCTAACACGAAATCAGGCCACCGCGTCGCCACCCAATACCTTCTCGCTGCCCTCGAGGGCTCTATCCCCGCCGAACAGCTCCTCCACTACCGCGAAGCCAACTCTCATCTCCCCGGCCACCCCGAGCTCGGTTTCACCCCAGGCGTCAAGTTCTCCTCTGGCCGTCTCGGCCACATGTGGTGCGTGTCTTCGTTTCCCCAAACTACACCCCTCCTGAGGTCCCTAGGCCCCTCGTCAACGGTGTCGCCTTTGCCAACCGCGACAAGGTCGTCTTTTGCCTTGGATCCGACGGCTCCCAGCAGGAAGGCAACGACGCCGAAGCAGCCCGTCTCGCCGTCGCCCAGAACCTCAACGTCAAGCTCATCATCGACGACAACGACGTCACCATCGCAGGTCACCCCTCGCAGTACCTCGCGGGCTACAACGTCACCAAGACCCTCCAGGGACACGGGCTCACCGTCTTCAACGCCAACGGCGAGAACATTGACAGCGTCTGGGACGGCGTCACCAGCATCGTCGCACAAAACGGCCCTGCCGCTCGTACGTCCCTCTCCTACCCCTTTAGCCCCTTTTCACAGTCTTCCAGTCGTCCTCAAGCGCAAGATGGCTCCGGGGATCCCAGACATTGAAGGCTCCACCCACGGACACGACGTGATACCCGTCAAGTCCGCGCTCGCCTACTTTGAGAAGCGCGGTGGGTTCCCGGATTTTGCCCCGCTCTACACCTCGATCAAGCCCTCTGCGCAGGGGTACACCTTGTTCGGCTCGACGAAGGAAGTCGGCGCGACGCGCGTCATCTTTGGTGAGGCCGTCAACCTCGTCCTCGATACGCTCGACAAGGACGAGGCCGCGCGACGCGTCATGGTCATCGATAGCGATCTGGAGGGATCCACGGGTCTCAAGGTTATACACCAGAAACACCCCGAGGTGTTCGTACCCAGCGGCATCATGGAGCGCGGCAACTTTTCCGCCGCGGCGGGCTTTGGCTTTGAAAAAGGCAAAGTCGGCGTCTTTTCGACGTTTTCGGCATTTTTGGAGATGGTTATTAGTGAGATCACTATGGCGAGGCTGAACAAATGTAATGTCCTTTGTCACTTTTCGCATTCTGGAGGTATGTCTCTGCGTTCTCTATCTTTTCACTCACTCATCTACCTCCCTAGTCGACGAGGTACGTCTGCACCACCGCAGCCCAAGAACAAACTAAACACCCCCCTCCCATAGATGGCCGACAACACCTGCCACTTTGGCGTCAACTCTCTCTTTGCCGACAACGGCCTCTCCGACGCGCACTCTGCGCTCTACTTCCCCGCCGACGGCCAACAAATGATCGCCATCATCAAAAAAGTATTTTTCGACCCTGGCCTGCGATTCGTCTTTTCGACGCGCTCAAAGGTGCCGTGGCTCCTGCGTCCCGACGGCTCGCGGTTCTTTGACGACAAGTACGAGTTTACCCCGGGTAAGGACGAGGTGCTACAGGAGGGTACGGCGGGGTACATTGTTGCGTTTGGGGAGATGGTGTATAGAGCGTGGGATGCGGTTATTAGGCTTAGAGAGGAAGGCATCGATGTTGGGTTGGTTAATAAACCGTGCTTGAATATGGTCGATGAGGAGGTGCGTTTTCTTCTTGTTTGTTGCTTTGCTTGGCGTGGTTGGTTGAGTTGGCGCGCGTTAGACGATGCAGAAGATTGGGAAGAGCCCGTTTGTACTCGTCGTCGAGTCGTTCAACCAGAAAACTGGCGTAAGTATTACCTTTCCCTGCCCGGTAGACATGCGTGACTGAGACACGCAGCTCGGCTCGAAATTCGGTACTTGGCTCCTCGAACGCCGGCTTACACCTAAATACGGGTACATGGGCAGTACACGCGAGGGTTCGTACCCCCCCTCCTCTCTTCCTTACGCTAATGCTCATGCTCATGCTCACGGTTTACTTACATCACAGGATGCGGAGGTTTATGGGAGCAGATACCATACCAGGGTCTAGATCCAGAATGTACGTCGCCCCTCTCTCTTTCCTACCCCGCTCGTTTCGTTTGTGTTCGTGGTTCTGACGAGGATTGTAGCGATTATGGCGAGGGTGAAGCAGCTCGTGGCGTATCAGGGTACCTTTTTTTCTCGTGTTGGTTGATTGTTGAGGTTTTTGATGATGCCGTTTGTTTGAAGGTTGATGGCCACGTGCGGAGCGGAGCTGAGCTGAGCTGAGCCGAGGCGTGTGTGTGTTCGGCGCAGGTGAGGAGAAGGAAGGAGGTGTGGTGAGGGAATGGAATGCAATGGATAATTGAGTGAATGTGTATGAATATGTGTGTGTACTTGTGAATTATGCAACCTGTGGCTGCAGCTCGCCTTGAGTCACCACAACCTTGTCCGACTGCCTTTGCCTCTCGGGGCAAAGGAGTTTGTTTGGATGCAAGGCCTGGCGTATAACAGTAAAATGCCACGCTCATGCTCTTCTACTTAAATTCAAGCCTAAAATTATGACGCTGATTCATATTCTGTGTATAACTGGTGCAAATAGGCATGGATGTTAAACTTGTTAGTTTCAAGACAAGAACCTCAGGCCGAGGTAACAAATGCTCAAAAAGGAAATAACGCCGATTTGTGAATTCGAATGGGGAAAATCCATCTCTTCTCCAAACGGCTTTCAATCATCTCGACTCGCTCGTCGACACTGGAGAGTTCAGGACTATATCACACGTCGGTTGGAGTCTTTTCAACCATGCCATCAACTACAATGGACGTTGGCGAACAAAATGTCACTTGAAGCCCAGGTCGCTTTACGATCTCCGAAGCTCAGCCTGTTCAGTGTCGTAGGTCACAACCAAAAGTCGTGTGGTGCCAGAGAATAAGTGCGTGTCTATAGAGAGATCAGCGGACCTTACCTCAATTGGTTGGTTAGACACGCGGCTGAAGGATAAGTACAAGCGCAGAGTATACAAAACCCACCACCGTGTTCTCGAGAAGGTGTCACTTTCCCTTCAGGCGTACGTACGTACTTGCATACCTGGGGTACGTAAATGATCAACATCGTAAATTTCCAAACTAAAGGCCGGAACCCTCACCTTCACCGATTGCCGACTGCATCCACATCCCTACAGATGGAAAGCTGTAGCTATCGATATCTGCAAAAGAACCTTGGTACCCTCCGACATCAATGCCTGTCACTGGAATTCGACCTCAAGTGAACTATCCATGCTGATCAAAGTGGAGCCCTTCTAGCGGTCCAGAGAAAACTGTGAAGACAACGATGGAATGTAATGAATTTTGAATGTTAGACTGGACCATGAGCGTCTCATGAGCAATTTTCTGATCTGCTGGGGAAAAGTTGACATGCCAAAATTCATCGTCGCCAGCGAAGGGCATGAGATACGACCAAAAGCGAGACAAACGTCATGAATTTTGAGACAAGGGACAGTAGAAGGAAGAGCAATAAACATGCAAAATATATATCTGGACGCAGAGTTAGACCATATCACTGATTAAACTTTGCATGACGAACCCAGGTTTAAAATGGCAGAAGTGACACAACCTCGTCAATACTGATTCTTTCTTCTGGCTCATACCGTAACATCTTCCCAAGGACCAATTCTAATGCCTCCAAATCTCTGCTGAGCTCTTTTTGTCCCGTTTCATCGTCCCTCCGGATTTTTTGTAGCCGTTCCTTTAGGTTCACAGTCCTAGGCTCGCCTGACAAATCGCCCGAATCCGGCTTGAAAGTGCCATCCTCCTCAAAAAACTGATCGCGGTTCTCCCATTCCTTCCACCACCGCTCGGGAAGCTTCCCAAACGTGCGAACCATCTCAATCATGACTTCGTCTCGGTCATTGAAGAAGGACTCCAAAAGTCCATGGTTGCTGAACACCTCATAGACTAGGCACGCGAGTGACCAAATGTCAACTTTCAGGCTAAGAGAGTCCTGGAAAAGAACCTCGGGAGCAGCCAAGGAGATTGGGGTATTGAGGACTGGTTTATCTGGATCAGTTGCAAAGAATGATTCGCCAAAATCCGTTATCTTCACTGAGCAATCATCTAAATCGAAGACAAGTCCGGCTAACTGGAGGGGATCAGGAGGTACTACCACATATGTGGGAGCTGCAGGCGTAACAGGGTTACCATCGGTCCTCTTTACGAGTTTCTTTTTAGGTTCCCCAAGACAACGATAAACCTTTTCCACGGACCATGAATGAAAATCGGGAATCTCAAACAGAATGTTATTATAATGGAAGTCTTTAGAGCGGTCAATAGATGGAAGTGTGAAATACGAGTTGATTTTACCTCCATGAACGACACCACAGGAGTGTAAAAACGCGAGCCCCTTGGCACTCTGCGACGCTATTCTTCGGGCGATTTCCGTCGGCAACCTGTTTCCAGGGGTTTCGTATCTGACTTTCCCTACGCTAGGACCAGCCAGTTCCATGATAAGACAGTGATGACGACCATTCGGGCCCACAAGATCGAAGTCGTCAAGCAAAGTCGCAACATATTTTCGCCCAGGGTGCTGGTGGCCTGACGCTTTAATATGGCGTAGAATCCTAGTTTCCGAGCTTTTTGCCGATGCTGACGCGATAGCAAACTTCATTGCAACAAATCGGTTCAGTTGCTGATCTCTCGCAAGCCAAACCGTTGAGTAGGACCCAAATCCAAGTTTATGAACAACACGGTATCTGCTCTTGATTTCATCGTCAATGTGGACGGGATGATAGCCACCTGGCCTGTACGATTCAATGTCTTCGACATCCACCAGACATTCATACAGCGGTTGCTCAGCTTCGAGATCGAAGGAAGCCATAGTTAAGCGATTGAATAATGTTCGATGATGATACCAGGTAGAAAGGAGTGAGGCCGTCCTACCTGTAATAGCATTGGCATAGCGCATCCTATTCTCACGGTTTCACACACAAATTACTCATTACAAAGAGTACTTAAGGTTATGTCGTCCGGGCCCCGGCTATTCGCACCATTTCTGCGGCGAAATCGTGCTGACTCTACGTTTCCCAAGTTCCTTTCATAATCCATTACTAGTTGGAAATTCTATTCTATTCTATAGCCTGCAATGTTATTTTCATATATTTTACTGAGTAACATCATATGTATTAGGTCTGATCTCAAATCTTCACGCAGCCCTCGGGTTACAGTCTCAGGAGACTTCGTCCTATCACCAACCTGGCACCGTCAGCTCCACGGAGAATACTGCTATCCTAACCCACAGTGCTCTATATCGCTCCCAAGCATGCTTCTTCTGCAGTCCTATCTCTAGCGCTTCAGTGAACTCTATCCATACATCAGATCTTAAAACTTCCATTAATCCCATGGACCTCTTCTTGTGAATGTGACTTGCAGCTGGTGCACTCGTTGAGATAAAAACGGTCATTATCTGTCCACGGTCGCACAAAACTACCATCTATCTATGCTGTATATGTTCATTTTTATAGCAGAAGAAGCGTTATTATCTACACAGATTTCCTTGTATTGCTATCGCTTTCCATAGTAGTTTATGGATCGATATAGAAGTATACTGCCAAGCTCCAGGACTAAGAGAAACTGAGTTCACACTCAGGTCACCTCAGAAGATAAGTAGATGTGTGGAATTCCATTGAATCCATTCTCTCATAACCCTCTTTGTGTTTCTTGTGCTGTGAGTCAAAACCTTTCAGTGAAACATCTTGTGCTTACCCTCCACCTACGCATGCAGTCCAACTCACTGTCCCAGAAATTGAAGACCAAGAATGAACATCACTTGGAAAGGTGGCAGGCCTAATAACCCCCTGGCCGATTATTGCGAGCAGGCTGTGACGTCAGCAGTGGCGGGGAATACAGACATCTCGGCAGCCGAGATCAGGTGCGACATGTGACACCTAAACCTATGTCTTTTCGTTCACTACAATTCTAGGGGTGCCGATCACTCAACCACTCTGAAATTCAAAGACGGTCAATTTCAAAGAGTAACGGATGGACGTCACATTACAGTGAATTATACTGTGGCAGGCCAAATAAAGACTGCGCATGTCTACCTCAATGGTCAGCGAAATGATTTCAGTGTTCAACGTGTATCGTGGGCTTCGTAGTCGGAAATATTGGCCAATTTTCCCCCAATCGCCGACTTTTACATTCATGCCTATTTGTACGACTTGCACCAGTTTTACCACCTATCTGTACACAGAATATGAATCAGCGTATATTATCTGTAAAGTACATCCAGACATGACGTTCTAAATCGCTTCCAAGCCGGTCTAACATGATTATTTAATCTTGCTACAAGATCTCATCATACAATCGAGGAACAAAACCACGAAGCCCGAAGGACGTGTGGAGGAGAGCTTGCCAAGAGAGAATGTGTGATAATGTTACTATTTTCCGTGCGAGAAAAGGTCTGTTACAAAGATCAACAATAGGCTCTCGCCATCGTCCTCTTCACCGCAACTGGCGCTGCCCGCGGCGTGAGCGGCTACACGGATACCATCGTCCCCGTCTTGCCGTCGAGTTGTTCATCCCACCCAAGGCGGCACCTACGACACTGCCCCCGAAGTATGCATCCTCCTCGCCCTCTTCAACCACTCCAAGAAATTCTACCCCGTCATCTTTGATGAAGCCGTTACGCCCTCGTCTACCCTTTTTTCCTTTCTAACAAAAGAACAGGCCACCGCGTCGCCCCTCAAGGCTCCATCCCCGCTGAACAGCTCACTCCCACCTCCCTGGCCACCCCCGAGTATGGCGAGACTGAACCAGTGTAATGTCCTTTGGCACTTTTCGCATTCTGGAGGTGGGTCTGTGCGTTCTCTCAGTCAGATCAATTCACTCGTTCAACTACATCTGTTGAGTCGACCAGGTACCCATCAGCACCGACGCGCTCAAAAGTGCCATGACTCCTGCGCCCCGACGGCTCGCGGTTCTTCGACGACAAGTAGAGTTCACCCCGGGGAAGGACGAGGTGCTCCAGGAGGGCACGGCGGGGTACGTCATTGCGTTTGGGGAGATGGTGCGTGGGATGCGTTGATTAGGCTTCCGAAGGAGGGCATCGATGTTGGGTTGGTTAATAAACCGAGCTGGAATATGGTCGATGAAGTTGTTTTTGTTGATTGGCGTGGTTGGTTAATTGGACTGGGTGGGTGGGCGTTAGACAATGCAGAAGACTGGGCAGAGCCCGTTTGTGCTTGTCGTTGAATCGTTGAGTCGTTCAACCAGAAAACTGGCGTAAGTCTTTCCTTTCCTGCCCGCACACACGCAGCTCGGCTCGAAATTCGGCACATGGCTCCTCGAACGCCGGCTCACTCCTAAATACGGGTACGGGTACATGGGCGGCATGCGCGAGGGTTCGTAACCCCCTCCCCTCTCCTCTTCCCCTTTTTGCCCTAATGCTAACGCACGCGTTTACATCACAGGATGCGGAGGCTTATGGGAGCAGATACCCTGGATCTGGAATGTGGGTCGCCCCTTTTCTTTCATCCCCTACCCCGCTTGTATTCGTGGTGCTGACAAGAGGACACAGCGATCATGGCGAGAGCGGCTCGTGGCGTATCAGGGTACCTTTTTTTCTCGTGTTGGTTGATTGTTTTGATGAAGGTTATCCATTTTTGGCGTGGTGTCGAGCGGAGTTAAAAGGCGTGTGTGGGTGAGGGTGTTGAGGAGGAAGGTGGTGTGGTGTGGTGAGGGAATGGATAATTGAGTGGATGTGTATGAATATGTGTATGTGTGTACTTGTGAATGATAATACTATGCAACTGGCAGCAACCTGCTGCAGCCCCTTGGGTCACTGCTTCAATCTGTTTTCGTCGACTTGTCGAAGGTTTTGTTCAACCCGCTCAAGCGAAGTTTAGAGATTTGAATCTCCGTCGAAGCGACCCAATCAAGGAACCTGTCCCTCGATTCACAATACTTCTCTTCTTTGAGCTGTAGGTCGACTCTAGTATTAAGATACTATTCTAGTATTAAGATACTAGTCTAGTATTAAGATACTAGACCTGGAAATGAGCTGTTCCTGCAGAAACTTTTCGTTGGTTCCGACCGAACGAAGGCGAGCTACCAGGTAGTGAAAAGCACTGAGATCTTTGATGTCGGTGATCATCCTGGAGAACGACCAGAAAAGGCTGATGGGAAGGCAAAATGGAGCTTTGATGCAAGTGCCAGAGCATTATACCAATGTCCTTATCTGGGGCACATCCGATCTCGAAGTCCTGATCACGCATTTACATTGCGGAATTTGAGCGCAACATAAGTACATGTCGCATTTGGACTTTCCATATTTGTGGGGGGTAGATCTGCGGATTAGCACGGACCAACGTCAATGTCAATTGTCATGCACCAGCCGAGAGACGATGCGTCTCTCTGGAAAATCTATTTCATCAAGCTTCTTCTCTCCATCGCTATCCGTTTTCAGCAGGACAATGGGTCATCGACAGTGTGAACACATTGTAGAAACGCAAAATACTGTCAGGTCGGGTATAGCGGATCAAAAATACCTCGCGGTGTTCGTGAAAAACTACAACCTTCGAGGTAATGACCCCAGACACCCTCCGAAAAAGTCGACTCCTGGCTAGCAGCAAAACATCTCCATGATGATCTATCTGATTGTGGAACTTGGAATTGGATTTCAAGGTCATCGGGGAGGCTGGTCTCCCTTTCTGTTTTTATGTCCCAATCTCTGCATAGGCAGTTTGCTTTGAACTATGGTGAAGCATTGTCTGCACCCTTGGAGGGCATCCTTTATGGTATTTGTTTTTTCCTCGCTTGCAATGACTTGGCTATTGTGACGTTATACCGTTGATAGGTGTATCTGTGTATATGTTCGGCGTCACGTTCCGCTACCTCTTACAGCGCCGCAGTCCGTCAAGAAAAATCAGTCGCGTCGTGTTGATAACGGCATGTTCACTCTTTACATTAAGCACTGTGGTAAGTCGTGTATCGTACTCCTCCAATTCGGATGTTATCAAATCAATCCTGTTCCTGAAGGGTATGGCTATCAGCGTCTACCGCTTCGTATACATTTTTGCCTTGCATCGCGACAAGTCCGCTATCATCTACTTGATGTCAACTTGGAGCTTCGTTATGGAAGGTACCATAATGTTTGCAGAAATCATCCTAGGAGACGCTATTGTTGTGAGTGTGGGTTCAGCGCAGCATGCGCTCTCTCTTATGCAATGCCGTTAGCTTTACCGGTGTTATGTTGTCTGGTCCTCCGTGTGGATAGTTGTCCTTCCTGCCTTGCTATGGGTGATAACAGTTGGTGAGTGTCCTTTATATCATAGTGAAACGCTGTTCACACTCCCTTTCAAAAGTGACTGGAATTCTAACGATTTGGACCTGGCACAGATTGGGACCAATCCGGGTATTCTATTCAGCAAATTTTCGGATAGTTTGACTGGTGTATGTCTGGGCAGCACTCTTTCCGGAAACGCAATATCGACGGGTAAATGAGCTTTCGTTTACAATAGTCGAATAATGATAACTAATAATCTTGTCTCTGAAGGTCTGCTGGCATACCGGTTATGGATTGTGGAAAGAGAAGCCTCAAAGTACCACCACAAAACAAATCGTGATCTTCGGCGCTTTGCGCGCGTGGCTGCACATTCTGGAGCTCTCTATTCGGTCGGCTTGATTCTCTACATCGTACTCTATTACACTGGCTCAGATGCCTACTTTATTGTAAAGGGTTTGGTCAGTTACACATTTATACGGCGCTTTGGTGGGTACCACGCTTACCCTGGCGTTTGCAGTTGACCCCGATTATCGCTGTCTGCTTCTATACGGTTCTTCTGGGTTGTGCCCGCCACGAAGACGCAGAGGTCGATAAGATCATGAATCAACCTCTTGAATTCAGGACCATACAAAATGAAGCCGAGCACGGAAGTGTTGACAATTTCTTGACACAAGGAAACCTAGAAGGTCCCCGAAAAACGTCAGAAACTCTATAAAGAGCCGCAGACAAATGGTTCTTTTGTATATTGTAGAAATACTGGAATGAAGGCAGATTATGATTATCCACACAAGACCTTCCCTGTAAGTGCTGTAAGTGTCTGGAACTGCTCTGCAAATTAGCTCAGTCGCGAAAACCATACATGAAAAGGACTGGAGAACATGTATGTATTTGACGGGCATAGGTGGATTAAAGTACTCACAGTGTTTTGGGGAAAAGAAGGCCATAGCAGCATATTTGGTACCCAACTAATAATGTACGTCGTACGGCCAGTTATTCATACGAGGACCTCGTCGTTAATTCTACCTACTTGCACGCAATCTGACTCAAGATGTAAATACATATTCACATTGAGCTGCCAAGGCTCCTCGCCAGACAAAAATAAATAAAACACTGCATAACGTCTGGTCTGTGACGCTAGAAAACAACGTCGGAAACATTGGCATGACGCGGGCTGGAGCCAATGATTATGGCAGTAGAGATTGTACGTAAACATAAAAAAAGTCTTGCAAAAGGAGACCTTTAACTTGCAATGAAACACCATCGTTCGTGAATGATCGATATGCTAACTAGTAGAACACACATTTCAAGAAAGACTGCGATCAACAACCGCCTAGGATGTAAACACCCTGTACTTTTTACTGTGTCCCTCTTGGCATATGTTTCTCCTTAACACAAGTAACATCATTCGTGAATAATGTCGGAACTCACAATGTCTTACTAAGGGGCGGAGTCCCGGTGGAAAGGCGGAATTTCCAATTCTGGATTGAATCTTTCGATACCCACAGCGTACTCCATCATGATGGACGCCACTCAGAAAAACCGGCGTGTTAACCAATCAACTAATCATACTTTGTCAGTCATGAACTTGGAACATCCCTTCCAACAACCCAAACCTTCTGATCTTCTCTATGCAGCGTCTGCTCCTTTACAGGCTATTTCTACAGTAATCATGTCACTTTCACGAGGTCCTGGTAGTTGGACCTCATTCTAACGTCAGCAGGTTTCTTGTGTTTTCTACGGCACCGCCGCCATCTGTCAGGCAGAATTACGCTATGCTTCCAAGTCTTCTAGCGTCGGTAGTTATCATCATAGTAATATAGTAATACAATGGCATATTTGCTCAGTATTTTATGCCTTTCTCATCGAGAAGCGTTTATTTAATGACGTATATGTAGCCGTAATTTCCACGCTTACTGTAGTTTAATTACTCGCGCCACAGTTAAATGTTGCCGTAATAAGTTTGTCGTTATGATTTGGTTCCTAGTGTGCACCTGCCATCGTGAAGGGTCTCTCACTCCCAAAAAACTTGAACATCATGCATTTACTCGATCAAGGTGCCGATCAGAATGTTGTGACAATTCGAGGTCCCCAAGAAAGTTGACGAGCACTAGTAGGAAGTAGAAGATGTTCTTAGGATTCTGCTCAGGTTCAGTATCGTCTGAGCTTGATGAAGGCCTTGAAGTACAAAAAAGTGACATCCTCATGCCATGATGAGCGAGGGCGTCCGATCCCACAACTCCGGGAGCAAAGTTTAGCGCACCGAGATCCAGACATCTGTCTCCCAACAATATTGTCAGGTTTAGCACGGCACAGTTCCTTCTACAAAGAGAATCAACCTTCTTAGAGAGAGAAATTCTAAAAGAAGGCGGAGTAGTTATTTGAGGTACACAACCTGTAACTCGAGGGTGAACTCTGATGGACTATCCTTTCAACTTGGCAGAAAAGCGAGAACTTGTGGGATGACAGGGACATATTACCAGTCAACGGAGACCTAGCGATTGCACATGTCTTCAGAGCCATGCGCCGATGCCAGAGTACGAAGCAATCCTAGCCAATGAACGCGACCGTTTAGTTTGCTCTAGAATTTTGAAACAAACAGAATACAATGTGCATCACACGAGGTAAGTAAGTATGCAAGGGAAAAATCGAACCTCGTGCCGGAAGTTGCCAAGCCTGAATGACGCCTCCTATTACTTGCTCACGTCCATAAGTTGCATGACGTACCGACCTCTCCTGCCATCTGCAACATGCGTGCTGTCGTTATAGACTACGGTTTCTTCTAAATATAATTCTTTCTTGGCACTTGGTGGCCTCCTTCCCTTTGGTCTTTTGATATCTTACATATAGGAATAATGCATACCCCGAGATGCCAGTGCGTACTTGTGCGAGTCACTTGAAAAGATCCTCGACCACATCAAGTACGTGCTTTCTTGCGGGAGTCCTCACCGAGACGTGCCAAGATATACGTGTGATGGTTCGCTCTTGCTCCACCGGCTTCACGTTGGATGCCAATTTGACGGGAAATGGACAACCCGGATATTGCGGAGGTGTTCATTTTATTTTAACTTCAAGAAGCAGCTGAAACCCAATCTGAATCGATGACTGGCTACTTAAACTGATTAGGGAGCGACCTTGTCTCCTTTCTCCCGTTTCCTCCAATTCGCCTTGCCATGGGCCCCTTCTTTGGTGTTCTTATACTCTGCCTTTCTTCCATTTCGGCTTCTCTTGCTGCTGTCCGTCCTGGGTTCAACTACGGTGCTAACAAAGTCCGTGGTGTCAACCTTGGTGGATGGCTTGTTATAGAAGTCCGTTCTGGCCCTACGCGTTTTCTCACCAATGTCTTACTCATTCTATTCCTTCCTCTACACAGCCATGGATCACACCCTCTTTATTCGACAACACTGGCGACTCGCGCATCATCGACGAATACACCTTTGGCCAATATCAAGATCATGCCAAGGCTTATAGAACTCTGAAAGCTCATTGGGACTCATGGATCACAGAGGCGGACTTCCGAGCAATTGCAGCAGCTGGGTGTGCTGAACAACGTTGCAAACATCATCTTGTTTACATCTTTTGATAGGCTCAACCATGTACGCCTTCCCATCGGGTACTGGGCATTCGATGTTTCTGGTGGCGAGCCTTATGTGCAAGGTCAGCTTCCTTACCTTGACAAAGCAATTGCGTGGGCAGAGAAGTATGGGATCAAGGTTATCATTGACTTGCATGGTACGTTCGCCAAAATAGTCTATTGTGCAGCCTTCTCTAACCTGAGACTAGGCGCTCCCGGAAGCCAAAATGGGTTGGTCATCATTCCGCGTTCATTTTCTATTCACTCTGACGGTTGACTACTTTCAGATTCGATAATTCTGGGCGGAAAACGTCAAATCCGTGAGTGGCATTGTGTTACCTTCCGGCGACCTCCAAGATGCTCATGAACTTCAGATCCTGGCATCTTTCCCAATCAAACATCAACCGCACCAATGCAATCATAAAACGGCTCGCCAACAGTTACAAGGATCGAAGCAACGTTGTGACGGCCATTGCTGCTTTGAATGAGTAGGTTTCTTTTATTAAGCAATTGTGTATAATGACGGTCATCAGGCCATTAGGATCTCTTGGTCCCCAGATGTTAAACGTTTTGAAACAGGTATGTTCGCGATTGCCTCCTAGAGAAGCAGACTGGATGTTGGGTAACGTTCACAGTATTGGTATGATAGTTACGGCAACATTCGGTGAGTCAAATCCTCTTATTTACCGGCTACGATATCAATAACGTCATTAACTCAGTTACCCGTACCGCAACTCGAGGAGGCAAAGCAATACGTATCTCATAATATCCGATGCATTCCGAGGCCTCGATTACTGGAGAGGATTCATGCGCCCTCCAGGATACGAAGGTGTCATCATGGACGTTCACAAGTATCAGATGTTCTCACCTGAGGTCTGTCCTGATGTTGAAATCTTGGCATATCGATTATTGACCATGAGTCGCAATTTCAGGAGGTGCGTAGGTCGAACTCCGAGCATATCCGCGTCGCATGTGCGCAAGGCCCGTCGCTCGCTAGCTTTGACCCTTCCAACCTCTACACCATCGTCGGCGAATGGACTCCCGCTGCGACAGATTGCGCGAAATACCTCAACGGTCGTGGTGTCGGCTCCCGTTATGACGGGACTTTCCCAGGTTCTTCTCGTGTGGGCAGTTGTAAGGGTCTGACAGGCAAGGCGTCAACATTCAGTTCCGAATACAAGACTTTCCTCAGGCAGTACTGGGAGGCACAGACCAGAGCGTATGAGCGCGGTAGTGGTTGGATCCAGTGGACCTGGAAAACTGAGATTGCCGATGAGTGGTCATACCAGGCTGGATTGGCTAATGGGTGGATCCCGCAAAACCCAACCAGCCGCGCTTACCCTTATATTTGCGGCTAAGTATCCCTCCCTTCCAACTATCAACGGACGCATTAGCGACATCTATTTCATTCTCATAAATCACTCAGCTCCTTTCAACTTTGCACGCTCATTCTTTCTGGAGCATGTCTTGCATTTTTGTCGATCTTTACATACCCATATAAGCCCTTGCTGTGCTTGAAATTACAGGAATCGGACTTCATTATCTTCACTACGTACTACTTACATCATGTCTGTGTCGGCATTGCGTAGGACCTCTGTAAATTAGAAATTAGTTGAATCTAGATCGTTGTTGAAAGTCAATTAATGAAAAAGTACGGCCGGTGCAAACAACCAACTATCACTTGTGGCCATCTAATCTCTTTGATTTTAAGAAAAGCAAGCATTCTTGGCAAACTTATTGTGCTGCACGGTTTCAGCCAGCGCGGATAGATCTTTCCATACAATATTTCAAAGATACTGTGGATCCTTATATTCTATGGTAAAATATGAATATGATACCGCTAAGTAGTATTTTACGTTCCTGGGGACTCTAAAAATTAAATAGGCTGAAATAAAGAACACATACATAACGCAAAGGCTAGTAACAACCCTGCAATTGTCATGGGTTGATGATGTCCATGACCAAATCCTAGTCTGGTGAAGTATATTCCTCGCTAGGAAATCCGTTGAGCAACCTAAAAGAGATCCGACTGATCATGATCATAGTATGACTCGCTTCATGGTGCATGAGGGCTGATGTTTTGACTTCTTCCTTTCATTATACGCGAACAGATCAGATTGTTATCTTCGTCAAGAACCACTCGTCTGCAGCTTCCTTCCGTTATACGCCAACAGAGCCGCCTTTGATCTTCATCAACTCGAAGAACCACTCGTCTGAGATTTCTGTTATCCAGCCAATATAAGGCTCGGGACGGTTCCTGTGCTGCTTGGGAAAGTCCCTGAACTGGCGCAACGTACAAATCTCCAAGATCATAAAGAGGTGTGTTAGCCGACTCTTCCGGATCCGAGTTCTCTTCCAGGACCCCGATCATGTTCTCATCTCGAATAAGACGGCGTGATTGCTTCAGAATGCTGAGAATGTCGATAAAGATGTCGTTTACAAGGTATTCGATGTTCGCCTCAGAGAATGGGAAAAGACCTCCTTCTCGTTCCCAGCTTAACACCTTGTGTAGAACGCTGCAAAAGAATAACAGAGATCCTGTCGATTTACCAAAGTTGAATCCTTCCTTGAGAATACGTAAGGTTTCTCCAATGATTGGTCCAGTGATCGTTTGGATGTTGTTCCTGCAGAAATTTGCGCCCTTTAAAGCACACACGAGATCCGATAGTCCGCGAGTCTCACAACCGGATGCTGTTGCATAAGCAATCGACGCCCACAAGGAAAATGGCCGTCTCATTGTTGATAATCTGGGCCGAGAATGCGAACGAGAAAACCTGAGCAGCGTCATTGTGTCGTGAGCGTCAGTAATTAATCTCCCGTCGGCATGAACCTCCTCCCTTTGTGGAGCTAAGATATCCAGGGCGGATGCTAGTAGGTAGAGCTCTTGCTCGAAAGCTTTTGGTATCCACCTTGTGTCCACATCATTAGAATGGTAAAAATGAAACCAGAATGACTTCTGAGATTCTAGGTGATCATCGGGTAAAGGAGGGAGTGGAGAATAGACTTCCGTGTGCCGCATGTATGCCATGATCAAAAGGGCCAAAATATTCCACGTCCCTTCAACACCCGGAATGTTTGAATAAGAAAGCGACAACAAACCATGGTCTTTGAGTGCGGCGGTATATCTTTGGATGATTGTCCGAATTATGATCAGGTAACCAGCCCAGTCTCCAAGGACGTCTTTGGCAGCTTCTTTTCTGTCCCATCCACATAGTAGCCACATCGTCAAAGCCTCTGAGCTTGAATGTATGGCATCGAGATAGTTTTTGAGGGACTTGGAAATTTCCCCGCGAGCTCTCTCTGCAGTGTCTATTTCATGATTTTCATTGCTTGGTTAAAATTTTCGATGTCGCCCTCCAAAATTTGGCACATCAGGTTGACTTCCTGTAACTTTTTATCAGCTCGCAGGCCAAGATGCCACAGCTCTACAGAGATCTGCATCCTGCTAGGGTCGGCTAGGTGCTTGTGAAGTGCATACACACAGATCGCTCTAGTCTGCAATGCTATCTGGTCCTGGTAACTCGCGTGGGCGAATCGGTAAAGAGGCTTGGAGAGAGAAGCAACGGGGATCTCCGGAGGCAAGCTATGCGCGGTTGCACGGAGGAGAGCAAACAAAGCGTCGAAGCAGATAGTAACTCGTGCCACTTCATGAGAATCGACTTGGGCACCAGACAATGGTGATGCCACATCCAAGAGATTCACGGTTCCCCTAATGAACAACGAAACGATCTCGGTGTGTTGTAATAACTTCTTCCAGGTTTTCCTTCCGTCGTCAGACCCAAGAAAACTAGGAATGCAGGCCAGGAGAACCTCACGTTCCCTATCATCAGTGGACCTCTGGATTGTCCAACCAATCGCACGTGCATCTACTTCATCAGGATTAGAGGGCCTCATGGCCTTCACCTCGCGAAGTGTCCTAAGGCTAAGTAGCCGTTCTTGCAACTGATGGGAGATAGAAGTTGAGATATATGGAATGATGTGTGAGAAGGGAGTTTCGAGCGGAGAAGCGAGATCGAGCAATGGGGCAACAGTCGCAATGCAATAGAAGACTAGCCAACAAAGAAGAACAAGACCCACAAACACTACAACGTATGTGTTGATGTTTGCCAGGAAGATACAGAGCCCAATGAAGAAAAGGGATAGGGAGATGTGAAGCATCACTGGAATATTCTCCACCAGATCATCCAACTTCCATTTGTCAATGCCAATGGCCAAGAACAGCCTCACCCGTGCGCGCTTCAATGATTGAGGGAAACGGTGGACACGATGGACATAATCCCTAACCCATTTCTGCACAAGTGTGACAGTAACAGCGGCGGTCAGTATAAATGTAAGGCTTAAGAACCACAAGACATTGACCACAATGGCCCATATAGGAACCTTGAAGTCACTGGGTGCAGGTGACAAAGGAATTGCGGTGTTGTTGCGGAATGCTATTGCATGCTCTACGACCAATATTTGAGCCAGGAGCGCAATTGTTGTGTTGCTGGGGTCAGGTTTCAGCAACTTGTAGCTTTCAACAATGAAGGCCGTGACTGTGGCAGAGAAAAGACCAGCCTAAAAGCAAGACAAGGAGGAAGTTGTTCACACTCCATTCAGACTATAAAGGATAGAACTCACAAAAATCAATGTACTGTCTAGGTCAACTTTCCAGGTACCTGTCAGAACAGTATCGTGTTGTTCTGCTTCGTCAACGTAAATGGACCATAGTTTTTGAGCACCTTCATTGTATTGGTGAATAGGATTTGTAGTATGTTGGCCAAGCGATATTCCTGAATCACGGTGGGCGTAAGACAAAGAACTTCGATTTACGACAGGATCAGAATCATAAAATATCTATAGCTGTGAGTGATTTTTCTCATTTTCTGGCATTTCGTGAGAGCTTAATGGCCTGAAACAAATCTTGATGTACAAGAGTGGCAGGTGGTGGAATCTGTGTCTGAGGTGGCTGTTGTCACAAATAAATCTCTTCTTTCTCATGACCATCGGAGACGATGATCACATGCCAGTGCAGCCTCTGCCGCATCCAGCAGATTACTGAGAAAATCTTACCTTGGAACTAGTTTCTTTATTCAAAGAATTTTCTTTACAGAAAGTCTTGATAAGTAAAAAAATGATCGGCATTACAATTGGCCTCTCCTGGTTTCGTGGCCCAGGAAGTGGTCATGCATAGAAGGGAAAACATGAATCACCCTGGAGCAAAATGATAGGAGTGGTAAGGGCTTTGGCCTGGCTCATGAAGTTGGAAAGCCAAAGCCAATGGCCCAGGCTGGGGCTTTGCGAGGAGGGATCAGAGAGCTGACACATATTTGATGGCTCATCAACATTTGTTTGTTGACTTCGATTCTAGCTGTGACCATGCTCTCAATGACAGCAATGCAACATATCCATGCACCTTCACCCAGAAAGGCTGCTATCTTTCCTTAACAGAATCTCAATACTGATAGAATGAGTGTTTACTTTGTCAACCAAGTTTGTCTCTTCTCCAAGCCCCTTTATTCTCTGGTTTTCTGAACTATCATCACTACCATCTGGAGCTTTGTCTGGTTCATCAGTCTGTGCAACAAATTGCTAATATATATTATTGATGGGTGTAACTCCTTCATGCCCTTCAAATACTACATGTTGATCATCTATTAATGACTCACCATGTTCCTGTAAATCTTAGTTGTGAATGCATTGATGATTGATGTAATTTTTCAGTTGTCCACCAAGTAAAGCTGTCTTGCAATGCATTGCAGTGTGACTAGTTCCTATAGAACAGGAGGCTCATTAGCCTTTTTCTTGATTGTCATCATCTATGAGGTGCTACCACCTCTTGCAGTTGTTCCACCTCTTCTAAGTCAGCAAGAGTGATCATTACTGTTTTGACCTCAGATAGTGCCTGGTTGGACACTCCACTAGGATTGAGTTGCTGTCAAGTGATATTCTGACATCTGACAAAGTCATGTTGAGACTTGTTTGCTTGTTGTGGAGCATTCAGAATATCTATTGCCTTAGAAATGCCTGGTGCTTGTTGATGCACTATTGCATTGTAGCCCACAGAATCAGCTGGAGTGGCTGTTTACATTGCTGCTGTCTTATGCTTGAGGTACTCAAGTATCTTCAGTTTAAAGATACACACAAATAATTTAATGTATTTAGTCAAATCTGCTCTAAGTACATGTTGGCTTCTCACAGCCATCAACTGTAGCTGCTTCACTACATACAGCTGCAAACACTTTTGTATTGATTCCTTTAAGACCACAGAAAAGTGGTCCAGTGGGGACACTTCTTTACCTTTAACCATCATCACCTCTTTTGGGGTCCTGGTTAGTCTTAGGTCTAATTAGCAATATATACCTATTCTCATACCTAGTGCACCTCTTTGATCTAACAAGCCATCCTCACACTTTATCTACATCTACACTGAGTGCTCACTGCTCACTAAAAATGGCTATGCCAACCAGGCAAATGTCTAAACCTCCAAACAGTGGTTCTAGCCCCTCAGACACATCTACTGTGTTCTGACAACTTCCAATGTGCCAATATTAGTGCCTTACTGAGTAGTAACAACAGCCTGGTCAGATTAGTTAATGATGCCAAGCATTGAAGAGAAACTAAGGGCTAGATCTCAGCAGGAGAGTCCTATGACTGCATGAAGGTCATTTGCATGCTCATGACTGTGGCCTTAGTTACTAAGAGCACAAAACTTGAAAATAACACAAAAAACACAGTGCTTGCAGCCACATTCTTGCTTGAGGATAACATAACTAATTAGTCAGCTGAGACTATAGCAGAGGCAGCAGCATCTAAGGTTCTTGGCCACATTGGTGAAGTTACTGATAGCTTGAGGTCCTTGTCAGAGTTTGTATCCACAACCAGCACAACTCAGGCAGAGACTACTGTTGCCCTCAAAAATGTCTTCACCCAGCTTGCATCTATAATATGTTTCCTCAACATAGTAGTATCTAAGATTTTAGCCCAGCCCCTCCCTCAATAGGTAACTTTGCTCCTCATAGGTGGACATTATTGCTACTTCATAGAGCCAGACTCACTGCCCTATTTCTGACAAGTCCAACCTTGAACTTTCATTACAGCAGAAGCACCTGCAGCAATGCTTACTATGTAATGCCAAAACAGTTCTTGTCAAAGTTGATTCCACTGACTCAAGACCACTCACTGAATGGAAACTTTGACCTACACAAACATGTCAATAGACACCTTGCAGAGATTGACAAGACCATGGCTAATCTAGCAGCTATAGAAGCAACTACAACATCTATGTACTTTGTCTGTTGATGTAGGTTTCCTATTTAGTAGTAGTAATGGCTGCACCCGGGTATGGGCTGTGTACTGTATTATGCCTGTATGGCATAGTGTGCTAGACTATATGTAATGTAAGTAAGTGTTACAGTGTTTTTATGCCTTTATTTCTGTCTGTGTTTCTTCTTCTTCTTTTTTGGTGTTTTGCTTTCCCCAGCATTGTCAGTCAAATAGAGGTCTCTGTAGAGTCTCTCAAATCTTTGCATGCTATTGATGAAGCAGAACAGAACTTTACTGTGTCAGCATCACTTAGTAGCATACTGAGAGCATCTGGCTCTGTGCCTGTGGTTCTGTGCATTTCTCCATGGTATCTGTCATGCGCTGGGCATTCTAGGATGTAGTATTCAACTGTCTCCAGTGCCTGGTTGCACACATTGCATGTGGGCATTTCTTTCCTGTTGAATCAATGCAGGTAATGATTGAGGGGGCAATGACCTGTGCATAGCTGGACCAATATCAAGGCATGTTTCCATGGTAGGCCTCCAGTGAGTTGGATGTATGATTTCATTTTTGGTGCTGTGGAGTTTATAGCATGGAGTCTTTTGAACCTTGGCAATTCCCATATTTGCTGCTCTGTTTCTTTTCATCATCTCTTTTTGTGCACTGCCATGACCACTGCTTTGGATATTTTCAGGGATTTCCTCAGGATTTGCAGTCCTTTGGTTTCAGTTTTGTTCTCTTCTACTACCTTTTTTTGCCTCCATGTCTGCCCTCTTGTTGCCTGGGATATTCTCATATCCTAGTGTCCAGTATACTTCTCTGATGCATGCATCAATCTTCTTGACTCTTTGGATTTCCTTCAAGACCTTGTCTACTAGGTATCTTGCCATTCCTTTCTCCAATGCCTCTAATGCCTTCATCCCAGCCTGGTTATCCATCTCCACTGCAGCATTTGCTATTCTTCCTCTTCCTCTCACCTCCCTTCTCAGCAACTCCATCCCTAGTATCTGCCCTACACATTCTTCCTTGAAGACTATATGCTCCTCATCCAACCCCAAATTACTTTCATCCCACTTCTGAATCTTCTGTATAATACTACTGCTGCCCCTATTCTCCCTCTGTGCCCTAAGCCATCTGTATATATCTTTATCTCCACATCATTGTTCATTTCTCTTGTCTTTGCCACCTTCACTGACTTGTCTATTGTTATTTTCACTAGGCATTTCCATTCTGGTAGCTGTTGTACTATAGCCATTGTCTTCATATCATTAGAGTATCTGCCAAATGCCTTCATGATGTAGTATAGCAGTGCTCTATGCCATTGGACAAACATGACAGCCCTTTTTTCTGGCTTGTATAGCAGGTGCATGTCTAGCAATGCCGCAATACATGCTGCTGCTGTGATGCACTGTTTTTTAACCCTTATAGGTATGGGTATTAGCCCTGCATGTGCATCTACCATATTGTTTGGTGTTGTCTTCAGTGCTCCTAGAATCTGCAGCACGCACATCCTCTGCACTCTCCTCAGCTTTTCCATAAGCATCCTTGACTCCTTCACCATCTTCCTATCATGCTCCATGTTGGGTATGCACTATACATCCACCATGTACATCATGCTCAGAACCACCACTGCTTTGTACATCCTCCTCATAAAGATTCTCTTCACTCTTCATTGGATTTGGCTAGTCTCCTTGCCTGTGCTGCTATTGTTGTCCCTTTTCCCTGTGTATATGCCACATGCTCCTTAAACCTTGGCTCCTGGTCTAGAATAACTCCCAGAAACTTATGGGACACTTTTATCTTGATTCTTATTCCATTTATAATGATTGTCAGCCTTTTTGCTGGTGCTCTTTTTCTCCAGCCCCATCTGTTACTCTCCCACCTTCTTGTAAACTCTATTCCCACAAATTTCTTCATCTTGTACAGCAAGTAGTGTGTCTCCACCCATTTGTTTGCCCCTCTACTTCTTTCCATCATATCCTCTACTTTCCATGCTGCCACCTCCATGGTGTTGCCCTCCACCGCCACATATGCATTATCTGCAAACAATCCTGCCAGCTCTCTTGCCCTTTCTCTTGCCCTTTCTACCACTTCCTCTATCTGCTCCATATTGTAGAAATTGTAATAGAAGCCCAATGTGTTGCACTTCTGGTTGAGCCCACTTTGTACTGGGATTGTCTGCGAAGTGTAGTCATCAAATGCTATTAATGTTCTCTGCCCCTCTAACTTCCTTTTGAACTACTCCACCACTTCTTCAAGTACTCCTCTCTTTCTCATGTCTACTGCCAGGACTTCTGGTACTGTATTGGAAAATGCCCCCTTCACATTCAAGAATATCACCACCACCACTTTTCCTCTCCTCCATGTGTTTTTGATGTAGGTTGTCAGTACATGGATGGAGTCCATCATTGATCTCTCTAGTTACTCTCCAAACTGAAGCTTTGGTAGTATATTTGTCTTCTCTGCTTTATATGCTAGCTTGGTTTTGATGCACAATGACAGGACCTTGGCAATTGTGTCTAGCAGCATGATGGGCCTGTAGGAGTTTGGGTTGCTGTAGTCATCCCATCCTAGTTTTTGCAGCACCACTGTCTTAAAGACCTTCCACCATTTTGAGTATACTTCCAACTTAAAGGTGGCCCTGAAAATGGGCTCTAAGTATGGCACAATGATGTCCCTGGTTTTCATCAGCACAATGTTTGGTATTCCACTCAGACCTGGCACCTTGTGTGGTTTTAGTTTTGTGATTGTGGCATGTATCTCTTTGTCCATTATTGGGCTCTATTTGAATGCTAGTTCCCTGCATTTTCCCTCCTCCTCCTCCTCAATCCTCCTCCTCAGCACCTTGAAAAAGGCTTCATGAAACAGTCTGGCCTTTTCTTCATTTCTCTCCACCTCCTTCTCTATGTTCCCCACCTTCATGCACAATGCTGGTGTTCTTGCCTGCTCTCTGTCTGTGGGCATTGCTGTGACAAATTCTTTGTGTCCCATACTGTTTTTACATTGACAAATCCCAGCCACTTTTCCCAGTGCTCTCTTTTTGCTTTCTTCAAAGCCTGGCTGTAGTCATTCCTTGCTCTCCAAAAAGCCTTGTGGGCCTTATGGCTATTGATGTAAATCACCCTGTTCAACTCTCTCCTCAATGCTTTTGTTCTCAGCCTCATTTTCCGCAATTCCTTGCTCCACCACTTCTTTGCAAAGCCTGACACCCTCCTCTCCAGTACTGCTGCCTCCACTGTCCTTTTCAGCACCTCCATCACCTTGTTCAACCTCTCCTCCACCTCTTCATATGGCTTCTCTCTTAGTCTAAAACCAGGATTTATAATAGACATCCATTCATAATATAGATAGTTTGCTAGGCATTCCAAAGCTCTTGCTAATATTACAAAGTGCTTTGTTATCCTGCTTTGGTAGAGGCTTGTAAATTGATGCTGCTGTGGGCATTTGACTAGCCTGAAAAACAGAGAGATCTTATGTGTCTAGAAGGATTAGTAATCCATCACTTGAGCTAGCTGTAGGAAAATGTTGATGTAGCACCAATTGAAAACTTTGATGAGAGTGTTGCTAAGAGAAAGCTGAGAGTCTATAGCCAATAGCAGAAGATTCAAAAAAATGTAACCACTAGTTACAAATAGAATAATTTTGCATGCAGTAGCTGAATCAGACCAAAATATTGGATTAGACTTAGATATATTGTAAAATACAAGATGTGATTGTTATATAAGCTAGGAGTGTAGCATGAGCATATGTCACAGACATGTGCAACTAAGTTACTAAAGTAATGATCTATTATACAAAAACTGTTATGCTATTTCCAATATGCTAATTTCTGATAGAAGAAGGCACTTTCCTTTGTTTAAAGACATTTTCTCTCAGAAAAAAGCACACTGAAAATGGCATGACAGCTTTCTTCTACACTTTTTCTGATAAAAGCACATTCTGGTGCTAGTAGTAAATAGAGTGTCACAAAGCCAGAATTTCTGAATGCTTTTCATTTGAGGCCACTGAGAAGTAGACAATGTCAGTACTTTTTCAGAATGAAACAGTTTTAATAGTATGGATAACATGCACATGATGTAGATGGCTGAGAGACTGCATTTGTAAAAAAACTACAAGCAATGTAGTACTGAAATTGTAGAGTAAATAATTGGTTAAAGCAGTGTTTACTGGTGCACATTGCAAAATCTGTTAATTTTTATTTGATCTGAATTCTGGAATGCCTGGTTGATTAGGTAAAATAAGAAAATACAGCTACTTTCCTAGGTCTATAGCAACATTGTCTATAATAGGCCATCTGTACCAGCTAGGATTTGAACTTTTACATTCAAGTCCCTGCTATTTCTACCTGTTATCCTGGCTATTTTGGGTGATTATTAACTAATACCTGACATTTTTACTCCTTCATCCCAATTTAGAGGCTTTTTTATATCAGAATATCCTAGTTAAACTTGAATGTTTTGCAATTTTATATGACAAAAATGTACTGATTGTCTGAATTAATGTGCTGCTATTATGCTTTGAAACATTTCCAATACTATACTAATAATCAGCTCCTCTTACAAATTCATAGAATGTTGCTGTTGAGGATAATAAGCTCACATAATGGATAAAATAAGCCAATTGGACTTTTAACCTTATTGTGTCAACTAATAGACAAATTCTGTTGTAGCTACACACTTTTCAGTGCTTGTAACACTATGTGCTCTGCTTCTTTTGCCAGGTTCTCTGTCTGATTTGCAACACAAGCACTAAGCATCTTGCAAATACCTCAAGTGTCTCACTTTTGCCCTCTAGAGGCCAAATTCCATTGCTTGGTTATCTACCCTGCACCTCTGCCTTCTAAAGGCCAAAATCTGTTACCTGCTTTCTAAAGGCCAAATTTTGACTTGTATTGTATTGCAAGCAATGAAGCTTGCAGAGATCTTTTGAGTTCACCAATCTTACTGCTTTTATTTTTGTAACTCTTTATTTTTATTTTCTTTTCTGATCACTGCTATATTATCAATAAATGGTGCTATTTGCTTTTCCCACTTCTCTTATACAAAATATGAGCTATGACCTGTGCCTTCAGCATGGGCCTTATATCTGGGGGCTTTGCCCCCAACCCCCCCCCAATGCAAGGCTTCATCCAGCCTCAACCTCACTTCATTTGGTTAAAGCTCTGTACTTACTCTCTAAGTTATAATAATTATATTTATTGCTTTATTAAAGTTCTACATTATATTCAAAATTTACTATTTTAGCATATTAATTCAGTACTAAAATAGATAAACATTAGTCAATATATTTCAGTTTATTATTATAAAAAGGCACTTACAATTGAAATTCACTCAAAATTTCTTAATATATAATATTTGGAGTTGTTTGTGATGTATCTTCTGGAGATAAAATAACTTTGATACAATTGCCTAATGTGCATTGTAAAAGAGCAACATAAAGTTGTCCATGTGAAAATACAGGTGATCAAAGATTTAATCCAACATGTTTGACTAACTGGCTTTGTGATTTGTTTATAGTCATAGTAAATGCCAGTTGGACAGGGAATTGCCTTCTATGCAATGCAATTGGAAGATTCTCTTTAGATGCATCAAGATTGACATGTGAAAGAAAAACAGAAGATCCAGCAAACTTGGCATTACTACTAATAATGCGACATTTTATAACATGGTTGCTAATATGTGTTACAATTGAATGGATTAAGATTTCAAAAAAGCATAATAGAAGCACCAACTTTAAGAGCTAACTTTGCTAAAGGTAAACTACTTGCTATTAATGAGTTTAAATATTCCATAGGATATGGTAGAAAAGCATTGGCATTGCCTGCTTCTGTATGCACAGAATTTGCACTTTGCAATATTTTCTCTTTACCTGGAAACTTTTGAAAAACTTCTGAATTGATATCATTTACATCAGAGTTTTTGCATAAAAGAATTGTTTGATCCAGATAATATTGATTATTGTAATAGTATGCAATATCAGGATAAGTAGATTGAATTAATTCTTTGATTGAGTTATCATTATACATCATTGTTTTTGGAATTTAAATAGTTTTTCCAGGTCCTAAGTTTTTCCCAGCACTAATATCTAATAGCCAAGCTGCATGTGCAATATTTTCAGAAGTTTGCTCAAGTTGCATATTCTGAATCAAGTAACACACTTGAATTTGATTCTATAGTCTTCTTTTACTGAGAGAAGCAGCAATAATCTGTTGTCTTAATCCTCTTGGAACAACTAATAGTGTTTGACAAAAATTTCCTTCAAAGACTACAATAATCCCACCAAATGGTATGTCTTTATCTAAAACATCTCTGAAAGCATGATCTACACAGTCAACAGCATTTTTATGTTGCATTGGAACCTCATCCCAGATTATAACTTTTGTTTGTAATAAAACATAATATAAATTTGTACTTTACTTAATATTTGCAACTGAAGTATCAAGAGCAGGAATTGGAATTTTAAAGCAAGAATGTGCAGTGTGACCACCTTCAAGTAACAAAGCTGCAATTCCAGATGAGGCTACACATAATGCAATATCTTCATTAGAATAAACTGCTGCAGCTAGAGTATTACAAACAAAAGTTTTTCCACATCTATCTGTACTGTGAATAAAAATCATTTTTCCATAATTGTTATCAACAGAATCCATAATAGTATTAAAGACATCTAATTGTTCTGCATTGAATTTGGCTTTATTTTCATCAACTTTTATTTTCAATGCTTCAACATCATAATTCAACTCATCATGCAACAGCCAATTATTAGGAACATCATTCCAGATTTCATTTTCAGAAGGTCCTGTAAACAATGGCATATTTGGAAAATCTTCAAAAAGTTTTGCCAGATTGCAGTAAAGTTTCATTAATAAGATAAAGATCATAGTTATAGATTTTTTCATCTTCAAATGCTTAACCTCTATATTGCCTCATATTTTGTAACTTGTGTTTTAAATCATCACAAATGTAATGTTTGAAACAGTTCCACAATTCTTCAGGAGTAGTAGGAGCACAATGCAGTAAAATAGTGCAAAAAAGTAAACAAAGAGTTGCTCCTGTTTGCATTGGATTTTGCACTTTGCTATACCTTCATTACTGCTTCCATGAAGCAAGGCTAGACTATGGAGGCCTGGATTAAAGAAGTCTACTCCCTTGCTAACCATTTTACTACTATCAATGTCTCTGTTTCTGATAAGGACATCATTATTGTTCTTACTGCTGGTTTTTCTACTTTTATAAAACTGTCATTATTTCTCTCATGCTATTGACTCCAAGGACTTCACCCTCAACTTTGTTATTATCTGCCTACTTAATCTTAATAAAGAAAGTTGTTAGCATTTCATCTACTCTACTATTACATTTGAGCCTAAGAAGAAGTCTAGTGAAGATGCTATGATTGTAATAAGGAAGGTAAAGTCTGGTTTTTCTACTATTTGCTTTTATTGTAGAGAGCTTAGTCATTTTGCTGCTTTATATGAAGTTAGGATGAAGCATTTCAAAGCAATAAATCAGAAGGTTGCTGGTCTTGCTATCTTTTTTTGACAATGAAGATGATGTAATAAACTATGCCTTTTAGCTTTAGAGGAAGTACACTGCTACATATAAGCATTCTGCTCAAGGGGAAGTATTGAGAATAATGAGCTCATATGATAGATGGAATAAGCTGATCAGACTTTTAACCTTATTATATCAACTAATAGACAGATCCTGTTGTAGCTACACACTTTTCAGCACTTGTAACACTGCATACTTTGCTTCTTTTGCCAGGTTTTCTGTCTGATTTCCCAATAGTTGCACCTTTCAAAAGCTATGTCTTTTCAGAAACTGCACAAGGTAACTTGTAAAAAGAACAAAGATCTGGCCAACTTGTATGTAAATGATGCTTGAAAAGTATAAGTACATGTCACTTGAAATGTTATCATCACCCATCATTAGATCAAGACAAGTTCTCAAGATCAGATCTGAGTTGTATTGAAATGATTATGACTATTTCAGAAATTTAAAAATTGAAATAACATATAGTAGTAAGTAAACAAACTTCTATACAATTGCTAATTGCATGATTGCTAACATTGAAAAGATAAAAAAAAGCAGTAAATCATTTGAGTATTAGTCATTCATGGCCCAAAATAGCCTTAGTTCCAAAATCTATTTACCTTGGCTTTATTACTCTTGACTCTGCCATTTTTTATCCTCAATTTTTGCTGCAATTTTTCCTCAGTCATGTGATGATGTGTCATGTGATCTATTGTTCATCTTATTGCTTTGTCCTTGATTTTTGATACACTGGCTATAACATCCAGCTATTGGTATTGTTATGTGACTTAGATTGTTCATTTTATTCTCTTTGTTCTTGATTTTTTGATGCACTACCTACATTTAATTTAAATTACATAAGCTAAAATGCAATTTGTAGCTGCAATGCCATAGTATTTTATATGATTTAACCAAAATTTTAGATACTTTCAATCCTTCATGCCAATGTCATCTTTCAAAAAGTATAAAATATTGGGACAGTTTTTTGAGCCACTGTATATTGTCAATCTAGTGCATATAAATCTCAGATAGTAGCCTGGGCATCCACTTATTTGTAGTACACAGACTAATTTTGACTCTTTACCTTCCTCTATTAATAAAATTTACAAATTTACACTTAGATCACATAATGTTTCTGCTTCCAGCAGCTAATTGCATAATCTTAATGTCATGTAATGTCTCTGCTCCCATATATCTTTTTTATGTTTTTCTTAACTGTTTAGTTTTTCATGTGTTTATTGTCTGTTTACTTTTTTGTATGTTTTTTATATGTCTTTTGTTTTTCTACTTTTTTGTATATTTTTTTTCTGTTTATTTATATATATATATATATATACTGTTCATATTTTTATATGTTTTTATCTGTTCATGTTTTTATATGTTTTTATCTGTTTACTTTTTTAATGGTTTTTATATATTTGATAATTTTTTTATATATGTTTTTTTCTATTTATAAATATTATATTGCTGCTTCAGCATGATGATACATCAAGGAGATACTATTGTTTACTAATACAGTAGAGTGTATAGTGGCTCAGCTGGCATTATTTTATGTTTGATATGTTTTTTATATATTTTTTATTTGAATAAAATTATGTTGCTGCTGCAGGATGATGTTAAAGCCCATACCATTTATTTATATTAGTGTTGTGTTAACTCTAGTATCCATCACATTGTAATTTTTGTATGTTTGCATACAAAAACTAGCAGGTCTTACAATAGTACAACAGTATTATTTTGTTCAAATAATATAACTACATTTTGGAGTAACATTGATCATGTGACCTTATTTCCACTACTTGTTAAGTAGCAAGGTCTTCTCTAGTTCAAAACTGACCTTTTTTTAATTGCACTTATTTAGCTTCAATTATTTAAGACCTATTTGGGATATTTCTGGACTAATTGCAGTTGCAGTTTTTGAAACTTTAATCAAAAGACCAGATCAGACTGAACTTTAAAACACTACAAGCATGGCATTCAAAAATAAAGCAGACAACAAGGAGGTATAGTTCTATGCTGCCACAAGTTATTATATATTCTGATACAGTCAAATTTTGATTTGTATCATGTCAGTTTGTTTATATATATATTACTATTTATTCAACAGATCTGTAAAAGTTTTGTTTAAGAAAATTATGGTGAAGTCTATTGCTACTAGAGAGATGATAGCAAGGTCTGAAGCATTTTATTGGAGCAATAGCTCTTAGCATTTGTATTCTCCAATCAAAAACAGACCTTATTGCAAATGTTTAATAGTTTGATACTTATGTTTTTAGCCCTGAATCCATTGCATAAACCATTGCATTACTGTTTTTTCTATATTTTTAATATCAATATTAATTGCTATTTAAAGTCAGCCTTTTTAATAAAATTCTGTTAATTTATAAATAGCACAACAATGTTATTTGTATTCAGCTAGCTGTGGCATATTGATCATGTGACTATATTAGTCAGCCACTGCTGGAGCAGCAAACTAGTCATGTAACATCATTTCCACTACTTGTTACAGTCAAACATTTTATAACCAATAGCCTCTCTATAGAAGCCATAATGTATTAGTTATAAGTAGCTATTGAGTATGGAAGTAGTTAATATAAGGGTTATTTTAGGGCTATATTTCAGTTGTAAATAAACTAAATATATTTTATTTATATTTTTTGGTGAAATACTCATTGAGAGTAGTAAAGTAGAGAGTTTGGAACTTCTTAAGGTGTGTTTAGCACCCAAAGCTAGCAAGAATGCCTTCTAGCTGACATGTGTATGGCTGATTCATATTGGAGACATATTTGAGGATAGTTGAGGATAGTTGAGGCTGTGTTGAGTGTTTCTTAGTATGATAGCTTCTTATTAATCACTTTATTATCAATGTCATCAATGCTATTACTTGCCTTTTTTTCTTTGTTTTCCTCAATCTTGCAACATTTAACTATAGCTAAAAAATATCTGCTTCAAAATCTTCTCTTTATTTTTATTCATGTATATTTTGTTCTTATTTAAAGGATTAAGTAATTCATTGAAATCCATTTAATTCTTGGGTTGAAGAACTCCATATTCCTCCAAATGCAGTAAAGCTTCTTGAATCTTAACATCTGCTGCATTGGCAGTATTTATGGTAATGAGAAGGGAGAATATTGGAACAAATGAAGTAAAAGCAGGGCCACTTGGCTAGAGAAGTTTGTCAAGTAGTATACCAGTCTTCTTCTAGCAGTTCCAAATAGTAGTAGTATCCACCTCCTTTCATGCAGTATCTGCCATTTGTAAGGCTCCAAGAATATTAAAATGATAGATTTCTGCAGAAGAGACATCATGATCATAATAATCAATAGCACAGTTTACATAGTGGGCATAGTAATGAGCTTTGAAACAGTGAGTAATGCTAGCATTAGCTGGCTAGACATAAGCTGTAAAATTTGGTTGAAGTTTTTAACAACAATATTTGCAAGACTATCAGGAAAATGTGCACATTAAAATTGTCTTGCAACAAAAGAATATAGCACTCCTTACACTACAACTTGACATCTCAATCATGTAGCCATTCTTGATATAAGACTGTCAATATTCAAGCTTTTGTATTGCTCCTCCAGTAAAATCCAAGTTGAGCTCTGCTCTTTTTTTGGAAAGCCCATGAGTGCTCAGCCTTTCTAATAATAAGCAGTTGGAGCTTTTTAGTCTCTGTGGTATTCATTGCAAAGGCAAAAGTCAATGACAACAATATTTGTGAGACCATCATCACCTTTGACACCAGACATTTGTTTTATTATTGAGTATTGGAGGAGCCTCAAATCTCTTTGCAAACTGAATTGGTGGACCACCAAAACTCATTAGTCTAAAGAGGTTATCAGCTATCAGAGCCATTGGTTATAAGAAGTTTAACTATAGTGAGTTTTGTAGTACAATTATACTACTAACTTTGTTTTTACTTGTTTACACACCAATCACATATTTACTTCCATTCTGTTTGGCACTAATTAGCATTGAAGAGTTTTTATTTATAGTGGCTCAAAAAACTGTCCCAATGTTTTATACTTTTTGAAAGATGACATTGGCATGAAGGATTAGAAGTATTTAAAATATAGTTAAATCATGTAAAATACTATGGCATTATAGCTACAAATGCATTTTGGCTTATATAATTCAAATCAAAACTAATGGAGTAATGGCTATTTTAAAATATTCACTCATTGGGACAGTTTTTTAAGCATCTTCACTTTTGCAGGTCTATGTGGGCTTCCAGTATGAAGATAAAAAGGAGTTAATAAAGTGAGAGGGGAGGTTAAAAGCAGGACCTTTGAGAATCTGGTGTAGTATTCAAGGTTCTTCCAGTATTTGCAGGCAAATAGATACTATTCAATTATTCTAGCTCTTTTGCATGGATTCCAAAAAGGAAAAACTGCACTCAAGCTGGCACAGGCAAGTAAACTACAAGACAAGTGCATGTAAGAGTAAAAAATAGATAAAAGAAACAAGAGCAAGAGGGGTAAGTGGATGAAGGGTGGGAGAAATAAAAAGTTGAGTCCAAATGGACTGACAAGCTCTATGTAAGTGGGGAAAAAATGCAGAACAAGAAAGCAAGAGTGAAATGTGAGACTATATACTCTAGCCATAACAATGGGCTATTGTTGTAGGTGATAACAATTGGGTCATTGTTGTAAGCACTACAATACAAATGTGATATGTCAAGGAGAGTGAACATAACATGTGAAGCACAATCAAGTAAGGATTGCATTGCTTACATATGTAGACATTCATCAAAGGCTTTTGATTGTCACATTTATCCCTATTTTAGTCAGAAATAAAGAGTAAGTTGCATGTGGAAATATCAACAGAGTCATGTGACCATGTTTAGTTATATTTGGGAGTGGTTCAAGTTGGTTGAACCACATCTTGATTTTCAACCACTATTATGAAAGCTACTTCTTCTACACAATGCTCTATTATTGCTCAAGGGTATTTTCTATGTTAGATTGAGGCTAAAACTGGTCTGGGGAAGTCTACTATTGGGAGGATTGGTAGAGAGTTGGAGGTGGACAAGGAAAACCATTCTGGAGGCTGTCCAGCTAAGCTTACTCCACATGATAAACAGGCTATTGTTCAACAAATCTCAACTGGAAGACTTGATACAGCTGTTCAGGCCATCAATTTTATCAACAACATCATTTCCAACCCTGTTTCTTCTTAAACTATCTAGAATATGCTGAAAAAGCAGAAGTATTGGTCTGCTACAAAGAGAAAAGTTCAAAGCTAGACATCAGCAACTATGACTTAAATGGGCTCAAGAGCATTAGAACTGGACTGTGGAGGACTGGAAAAGAGTGTTGTGGACAGATGAGATAAAAATTAACAGGATTGGGTCAGATGGAAAGCAGTATGTATAAAAGCTATAAGTAGAAGGCATTTTAAACTGAACCACTATAAAACAAAGAGGAGGGAATAATTTCATGGTATGAGGCTGTATGGGTTGGAATGGGGTAGATAAGCTAGTAGAAGTGGTGGGGATTATAAATGCAGAGCAGCACTGTGAAATTTTGAATAACAGAGCAAAAAAGAGCTTTGAAAAGTTGGAGATAGAAAAGGGTGCCTGCTACTTTCAACAGAACAATGGTTCCAAACACAACTCTAAGAGGGCTAACAAGTGGTTTGAAGACAACAACTTTGATATCCTTTGGTGGCCAGCCCAATTTCCTGATCTTAACTCTATTGAACACCTCTGGAAGTACCTCAAGGAACAGCTTAAGCAATATGAAACACCTCCTCATAGTGTGCATGAATTATGGGAGAGGGTTGCAAAGGAGTAGGATAGAATACCAGCAGAGGTATGCCAAAGACTGATAGAGAAGCATGCCTAGAAGGATTCAAGCAGTTATCAAAGCAAATGGAGGACATACAAAGTACTAAATACTAAAATTAGAGATGCTTAAAAAACTGTCCCAATGAGTGAATCTTTTAAAATGGCCATTACTCCATCAGTTTTGATTTGAATTACATAAGCCAAGATGAAATTTGTAGCTATGATGCCATAGGATTTAACTAGAATTTTAAATACTTCCAATCCTTCATGCCAATGTCATTTTTCAAAAAGTATAAAACATTGGGACAGTTTTTTGAGCCATTGTATTTCTGTTTAGTCACCTAATAGTAGGTTGCTGACAAATCATATCCATTCTGACAATTGAAGGTAACTTCACCAACAACCTCTCAAATTACCATTCACTGCTGGCCCCAGAAAATGTTTCCATTGGAAAAAGTGTCAAAGAAACCTGTTATACCATTTCCAATGTGCTAATTTCTGAGAGAAAAAGTTTTTAAACAAAGGAAAGTGCCTTTTTCTTTCAGAAATTGCCACATTGGAAGTCATAACAGATTTCTTTTTCCCTTTTTCTGAGGGAAACACTTTTCAGTGCCAGCAGTGATTGCTAAAGTGGCAAATTAGTCATGTGATCACATTAGTCAGCCACTGCTGAAGCAACAAATCAATCATGTGATAAAATACACACATGACTATTCAAGGTAGGTTTTGCCGTACAACGGCCCAATCCCCTTGGAATGTAAAAGTTCAAATCCTGGCTGGTACAGATGGGCCACTATACATAGAGGGAATAAACAGTCCATAGAACTGTATATCATTGACTTCCTGTAGCACATTGCCTCTACAAGGCCATAAACAAGTACTTGCCAATAATCGAGCCTTATTTATGCGTGATCATAAACAGCGTTAGCTGACTAGTCCTAAAAAGGCAGTTCAACTTCTTCCGACACAAACGCACCGTGGACGGGTAGACGGAGCCTGAGAAACGGCTACCACATCCAAGGAAGGCAGCGGGCGCGCAATTTACCCAATCCCGACAAGAGATGTTGTTTGGCCGAGAACTTGTACGGCTGGGATGTGGAGTGGGAATCGAGTCCATGATTTACATCCGGTCCCAAAGAGGACGCACAGCCTTTTAGTACATTGACACAGGTTGCAACTTGAACGAGTCCAGGAAAATGCCCTCCGGAGCTTCCAATGTCCCTCAGATTGAGGTCAACAACGCAAGCACCCATGATCTTCCTCACCCGACACCAACTTCCCCGCACAATACGCTTTCCCCATCTACCCCGACTGCTGTAGAAAGCGGTGACGAAAGATCTTCAATTAACAGATCTTCTTTAAGCATTTATCGATATCCACCACCCTCTCCAACTCTTTCTATCCATTCATCTATTCACTCAGGGCAGTCAGTACATTTTACGACCCCAACAGACATGCAGAACAACGACCTCCAATATGTCCAATCGCGTCGGCCGAGTTTTGCTTCCGGGACTTCAACAATCGTTCCAGACGACAATCACGACGCTTCATCACGCGAACACTCATATTTAGGCCACGAAACCCGTGTTGAATCTCATTCTCCCAGCGTCTCTTCCATCCCTAGAAAGATAAAGAAGAAAAGAGGAGGAATTCCTGAAGCCCACGAACGGACTCTGTACCAACAGGAACTTGATCAAGATAGGCACTTTGATCCTGCTCCGTTTGCTTTCAAACCGTTCCAACTTGCGCATTTAATCAACTCATCGCACGACCCCGAAGCAATTGGTCATTTGGGTGGTACTCAGGCGCTTCTCAGAGGTCTTGGAACTGACGGCGAGAGAGGGCTAAGCAAGAAAGCACTCGCTGTCAATTCAGGTACTCTTGTGTATCAGGCTGCGATAGATAAGGAGGAAAGGGACAGAAAGAAGAATAGAAAAGGATGGCGATGGGGAAAGGGCGCAGGTCAAAGTGCGTCACCGCTACATGAGAAAGAAGAAGAAGAAGAAGAGGAGGAGGAGGAGGAGGACAAGAGGAGAGACGAGCGCAATGCACAGATTTTGGAACCGAGCTCCGATGTCCTCAACGCCTCTGTAGACGAGCGAAGACGGGTCTTTGGCCCAAACCTTCTACCGAAAAGACAGTCGAAGTCGCTTCTTTTCCTGATGTGGTTGACTTTCAAGGATAAAGCCCTCGTGTTACTCTCGATTGCTGCTGTCATATCTCTGGCGCTCGGACTTTTCCAAGATTTCGGCATTCGTCGGCCACCAAGACAAGCGCTAGTGGATTGGGTTGAAGGTGTCGCTATCATTGTTGCAATTACTATCGTCGTAGGTCCTTCAGAAGTCTCAATGTTTCCCTTTCAACATTATAAATATCCTTATGCCACAGGTAATAGTGGGATCAGTCAATGGCTGGCAAAAGGAACGTCATTTCAAGCAGCTCAATGAAAAAAGGAGGGACGAGGAGTGAAGATTATTCGTGACGGTGTTGAATGTTTCATAGATTCAAAGGTTTGTCATCCTCCGTTCTATAGTACTCACAGTTTTGATTGTTTAACTCCAGGAAGTCGTAGTCGGTGACATTGCCCTTCTTGAGCCGGGAGAAGTGGTTCCTGTCACGATCAACGTGCGGTTATTGTCTATACAAATAGAGAGTAACTCAGTTTCGTGCACGTTAATGCAGAACGAACTAGGTTCATTACCTATACAAATAGAGAGTAACTAAGTAACTAGTGAGTGATGTAGTATGGGTAATAGCTAGAAGAATACACACCTCAGTTTCGTGCACGTTAATGCAGAACAAACTGAGGTGTGGTGAATCAAACAAAATTGTTTAAAGGCGGCGTAGCCGATCGCACGTGATATGCGCCCTTGGTGTCAGGGCGCAGTTACCCCTTGACACTCCCACTCGTGGGGAGGCGGAGCCCCATGGCCTTCGTAAACTTCCAGTGTTTGTCGTGGGGAAGAGCCTTCGTGAGTATGTCTGCCACCATATCTTCGGTGGGGACGTAACGTACAACTGCTTCGCCCTTCGCCACCAGGTCGTCTCGGAGGTAATGGTATTTGCGCTGGATGTGCTTTGTTCGAGATCGGTACTGGGCTTCTTTCGTTAATATTATTGCAGCCTGGTTATCGCACAATAAATTTGAGGGTTCCTTTTGTGCGTGGCCGATGTCCTCGAAGAAAGTTCGGAGCCACGCTAGGTGCTGTCCGGCGTAGCACAAACTTATGTACTCTGACTCGGTCGAGGAGAGGGCCACCATGGTTTGCCGTTTGCTTGCCCACCCCAAAGCGCCTCGGACAGACACGAAAACGTACCCAGATGTTGAGCGAGAAGTGTCGATGTCTCCAGACCAGTCTGCATCGGAGTATCCGTGAAAGGACATGTCCATTCCCACGTCGTTTCCATCGAATCGTAGTTCCATGCTGCTAGTGGTGTTTAGATAGCGTAACACTCGCTTTGCTGCAGTCCAGTGGTGCCGTTTCGGGTTTGCGCTGAACCGTCCGAGTACGCCGACTGCGTAAGCTATGTCCGGCCTGGTTCCCATCATGGCGTACATGAGGGACCCAACTACGCTTGAGTAGGTTACCCGTTTCCCTCCAATTTCCATTTCTGTGATTGTGGAGTTGTTCTCAGGGTCTTTGGTTGTCAGCCTTGAGCTTGCAGCCATTGGGGTCCATGTGGGCTTGGAGTTCGACATGCCGCACCGTTCTACGACAGTTTTAATGTATTGTTGCTGGTTTAAACTGATGGTATGGGCTTTTCGGTCTCACTTGATATGGATGCCCAAAATGTAGGTCGCGGCCCCGAGATCGCGCATTTTGAAGGTGTTTGCCAGTCGGCGTTTTACATCGTTCAGGAATGGGCATGAGTTTGCGGCAAGGATGAAGTCGTCCACGTAGACCACTAGGAAACAGACTTTGTTGTCACTTCGGTGAACGTATAGGCAGGTTTCAGCATTTAGGCGTGTGAATCCGAGATTTCGCAGTTTTTTGTCAAGTGTGACGTTCCAGGTTCTACCTGCCTGCTTTAGTCCGTACAGCGAGCGTTTCAGACGCCAGCAGTGTCCAGTTGGTATTTTCATGCCGTCAGGTGGGACCATGTAGAGTTCCTCCTGTAACTCCCCATTCAGATATGCAGTAGCCACGTCCATTTGGTCCAACTCCAAGTCATATTTCGCCGTTAATGCAAGGATCACGCGGATTGATTCGAGGTTCGCCACTGGTGCCCAGACTTCCTTATAGTCTACACCTTCCACCTGAGTGAATCCACGGGCAACAATTCGAACTTTGTATTGTTCAATGTTTCCGGTTGCATCGTATTTCACGCGGAATACTAGCTTGGAAGTGATCAGTTTGACGCCCTTTGGAATTTGAACTACCTCAAACACATCATTGTCGATGAGGTTTTGAAGCTCCTCCTGTAGCGCTGGCCTCCAGTGCTCGCTATCCGGGCCCTGGAGGGCTTCGTTGGCATTTTTGGGTAGAGGACAGTTGGACGGTCTGCTTTGTGATATTCCTGCGAAATACATTTCTTCATCTGGTTCAGATTCCGTGAGGTCAGTAAGGTCGCTCAGTTCTGGGTCGTTGGCCCGTGTTTGCATGTCCATTAGTGTGTGATGGGTTTCCTTTGCTCGCGGTGCACTGGAGCTTTGGGACGTCTTGGCGCGTTTCTTTGCTCTGTGGTCTTCTTTTCGCTGTCTTTCAAGTTCCACGGCTCAATAGTAATCTGCATTGCGTGATACAGGTCTTCGGGTGCGCATTGAGCATCTCTTCTTGATGGGATCTCCCACTGGCTCTGAGGATGGTTGGGCTTGGTCGAGTGTCCTTTTTCGCTTTCGAGGTGCTTCTGACTCGCCTTTTGGTGATGGAGGCGGCAATGGAGCTGGTGATGAGTTCGGAGTATGGTACTCATTCTCAGTTTCAGGGGTGCATGGTCAGTGTGCTCCCACTGACCTTGCATCGGTGTTGTTTGTTAACTCGTTGTCAGAATCATAGTCTTCGTCAGCCTGGCTCACTGGAGCCTTGTTGAGCGCTGGTCGTAGCATGTTTGGCTCCCACTTGATGTTTGATAGTGAGTTATCCTGCCCTTCAGTTTCCGGAGTTTGGTGAGGGTCTTCATCAAAGCGGACATGGCGGCTGTTGAACTCTTTCTTCGTTTGTATGTCTAGGAGCTTGTATGCTTTCTTTCCAGTAGTGTACCCAATTAATATAGCTCTGCGTGCCTTTTCTGCAAACTTTCCTTTGCGTTTGTCCTTCGGGATGAGGGCATAGGCTCTGGACCCAAATGGACGGTACCAGGAAAGATCTGCCTTTTGGTTGAAGATAACTGTGTAGGGTACTTTGCCTTTTAATCCAGAGGCTGGTGTCCTCCCAATAATGGTGGCAGCAGTGGTCATTGCATCCGACCAAAAGGACTTTGGCAATCCAGATTCTATTAGCATCGCTGTGGCAGTATTAACAAGTGTCTGATTCATTCGTTCAGCGAGTCCATTTTGCTCAGGAGTGTCGGGGGCTGTTGTGAGGTGTACAGTGTCTGCTTTGCCGAGCTCCTCTTGGAATTGTTTCCCAACGTATTCCCCTCCATTGTCCGACTGGAAGAAATCAATGAAGTTTTCTGATAGGTGGAGTTCACCAATTTCGGCCTTTAAGTATGCTCGCACATCATTTCTGAATTCTTGAAAGCGAGACAAAGCTTCACTTTTCTTTTTCATGAAATATATCCATGGGAAACGCCCGTATCCATCAATGAATGATATCCAGTATTTATTGCCATGACGGTCTGTTGGATTTACAGGCCCGCCAACATCCAAATGAATGACTTGGAAGGGGTGAGTTGCCTTTTGTCTCTGATGCCTGAATGGAAGTTTCTTAGACTTTGCCAGGGTGCACGGCTTGCAGAATTTTGGTTTCCCTGTGGTCTTGTCGACTCCTTCGATGCAGCCATCATTGACCATTTGGATTAACTGATTTGGAGATATGTGTGCAAGACGCCGGTGCAGCGTGTTGATGTCGATTGAAGCAAGTGCATGTATTGGGGAGGAAACGTTCAAGTGGTATAAATCCCCCTTTTTCGACCCAGTGAGCATCACCTTTCGCCCTTTCGCAGTTTTAATTTTGCATATTCCATTCTTGAATACTGTGTAGTATCCAGCCTTATCGAGGCGCTGTATTGAGATTAGAGTGAGTTGGAAAGATGGTACGTAGAGAGTGTTCGCAAGTTCCGTTTCCCAAATGGAATCATTGACTTTACATTTGAGTACAATAGTGCCGATCCCAGTGGCTTCAACATAGGAGTTGTCTCCAAAACGGATCCTTTGAGGGGGGTTTAGTTCTTTGAATGTACCGCACTTGAACCATTCACGGTGTGGTGTCATGTGGGTTGATGCACCGGAATCAGCTATAGTTTGTGAGCAGGTAAGTTCCTTTGAGGCACTCCCGACGTAAGCCAAAATGCGTGACATTAAAGCCTTAGAAACACGAGTAGATCTTGTACTTGGAATCTTTGCAGTCCCTCCATCCGAATCACTCCCCTCACTGTCCGAATTTCCCTGCTCTGACTCGGAGTCATGGCTTGCTCGATTTGCCTTTGTTTTTGCCTTCCTTTTGACCTTCTTTCTTTTCCCATCCTTTTGCTCCTTGAGTGTACGGCAATCGGATGTGTTGTGGGAAGTAGACTTGTGAAAGTTGCACCATGAGTCGTTTTTGGTTTTTGGTTTTTGCCTCGCAGTTGCATCGGCCTTAAGGGCGGCATCAGGTGACGAGGATCCTTGTTGGGCAGTTACAGTGAATCTGAGACGGTCTGCGACCTCTGAGAAAGATAGTGGGTTTCCTGAAGCCATGGAGCTTAGGATTGTTGTGCGGAATGATTCCCATATGTTTTCTTCAGGGAGAGAGTCGAGCAGGATGAATGCGAGGAACTCACGATCAATTTGTCTTTTCATCGCAGTCAGCTTTGCATCAGCGGCCAGTATCGTGGAGATATGGTTGTTGAGCGAAGACGGGGATCCATCCCATTTGAGTCGGTTCATGTGGGTGTATGTATAGAAAGCACTGACGCCGACGTTTGTGTTCTCATGAATTTTCACAAGCTTGTCAAACATGTCCTTCGCATGTGGCAGATCGCCGATCTCGAGCAGTAAGCTGTCAGATATGTATGCAATGATGATTCCCATGGCTTTTGAGTCACGTATTGACCAGCTCTCGGAGTGTGTGGTCGAGACATCTGGTTTGCCTGGGGATGATTCTGTCGAGACTGTTTCCCATACTTTTTCCTGTCTGAGTTTTCCCGATATCCTCATCTTCCAGATTTGGAAGTTCTCGGGACCAGTGAGCGTTGGGCAGGCTGTGGCGTCTGACATTTTGTGGGGTTCGAAGTTGATCCGGGTGATCTCGGGATGTTGCAGTTGGAAGGCTGTTGCTTCCGTTGAGTTCGTATTTACTTTGTCGTTGCTGTTAGGCTACGGGGCCCATAACCTGTCACGATCAACGTGCGGTTATTGTCTATACAAATAGAGAGTAACTCAGTTTCGTGCACGTTAATGCAGAACGAACTAGGTTCATTACCTATACAAATAGAGAGTAACTAAGTAACTAGTGAGTGATGTAGTATGGGTAATAGCTAGAAGAATACACACCTCAGTTTCGTGCACGTTAATGCAGAACAAACTGAGGTGTGGTGAATCAAACAAAATTGTTTAAAGGCGGCGTAGCCGATCGCACGTGATATGCGCCCTTGGTGTCAGGGCGCAGTTACCCCTTGACAGTTCCCTGTGATGGTGTTTTTCTTTCCGGCCAACACGTGCGATGCGATGAGGCAGGTGTCACTGGAGAGTCTGATGCAATGCGCAAGATTAACTATGAGGAATGCATGGAATTGATCCAAAGACGTGTGTAATTTCGTTTTTTGAGGCTATCGATCTGATCTTGTCTTTTTTAGATGGTCGATTGCCAGCACATACAAATTGTTTCATTATCTCTGGAAGTAAAGTCCACGAAGGGGTTGGACGATACGTTGTGATAGCGGTTGGAACCAAATCTTTCCACGGACGAATTATGGCAGGTCAGTATCTTGTTCTTTTCTGATCATGATTCTGATCGAATGCCTTCACAGTGTTACAATCTGATCCAGAGACTACGCCATTGCAATTGAAACTCGACAAGCTGGCAGAGCTGATTACACAAATATGCTTGATTTCTGGTTTTATCCTTTTTAGTGCCCTGATGATCCGGTTTTTTGTTCAGCTTGGCCAAAACAATCCAGTGCGTACGGATAACGAGAAGGGTATTACCTTTATCAACATCCTAATTCTATCGGCCACCCTCATTGTTGTTGCCGTTCCCCGGGGTAAGTTCATTCCATGTCTCTAATTATCTTAACTCATCGTTCTATTATACTGTTAGGTCTTCTTCTGAATAATCTACTGGCCCTGGCCTTTACTACCAGACGAATGATAGATGAAAATATCCTGGTTCGTTCTCTTAAGGCTTTTGAATCTATGGAAAACGTCTTGGTCTTTTGCACGACGAATACAGGAACGATCACTCAGAATATGATGACGGTCGTAGCAGGATCTATCGGTGTCCATGCCAAGTTTCATCACAGGGGTTTCTGCCATAACGTCGATGAGGACAACCAGAGCCTTGACTCGTTGTCGGAAGTTGCTGCTAAGGATATAGGTCCTAGCGGTTTTGATGTCAGTCACGATAAGCTCGTTGACGCGGTGCCTCCTGTACTCTGCGATCTTCTCAGCGAAGCGATCCAGGTCAACTCTCCCGCATATGAAAATTATGAAACGGGAGACTTGATGTATGCTGAGAACCAAACAGGAGCAGCGCTGTTGCAGTTTGCCAAAGACTTGCGCTACACAGGGTCCAAGGCAATACCTGACGTGGCATACAGGATTCGAAAGGTTCCCTTCTCGAGAAAGCACAACGCAATGTGTGCCGTCATTCGTCTGCCTGACGGTACTGGATATCGAGCCTATTTCAAGGGCCCAGCTGATATTCTTTTGAAAAAAAGCACCAATCATGTATCAGCGTCTTCTCAAATAAGTGCCGATGTAGAAACAAGGCCGATTAAGGAACTTGAGGAAGCAAATCTCAGTCGAACCATCACTTCTTTTTCAAAGCAAGCGTTCAGAACCATTGCAATCTGCTATAAAGATTTAGAGGAGTGGCCTCCAATGGATGTGACGTACGATGGGGTGAGTCGCTTAGATGATCTATTTTTCTCTTCACAGTGATAAGAAAGGCTTTCGTGCAGGCAGAACATTCAAATCTTGCACAGAACTTGACACTTATTGCCATAATTGCTATCCAAGATCAACTTCGTCCCGGAGTCAAAGAAATGGTGGAGAGGTGTCACTATGCAGGTGTGGCTGTTACATTGGTTACTGGGGATAATCTCCTCACTGCTCGCTCTCTTGCTGAGCAATGTGGTGTGTTAAGGAATGGTCTCGATATGGAAGGGTCAAAATTCAGTGAATGCACAGCGCAAGAACTTCTTGATAAAGCCCCGAGGCTACAAGTGCTAGCTCGGTCTTCGCCCGATGATATGGGGATTTTGGTCCGCGCCCTTGAAAGATTTGGACAGGTTGTTCTTGTCACTGCCAAAAGATCCGTCTTGAAGACAGGCAAAGTTGATCTGTCCATGAGCATAACTGGTACGGAAGTCACGAAGGAACTTTCCGATGTCACCGTTATGGACGATAACTTTACTTCAATCGTGAAGGTTATTGCATGGAGTCGTTGTTTCAATGATGCCGTGCGCAAGTTACTACAATTCCAGATCTCGATCATTGTCACGGTTGTTGTTATCACCCTCGTATCGGCGATGGCAAGCATCCAAGCATCATCAGTTCTCTCTCCCGTTCAGCTGCTATGGATCTATCTCATCATGGACCCTTTTGCGGCGTTGGCTCTTTTGACAGATCGCCCCTCGAAAACGCTCCTTGATAAGCGACCATCCGAGAAGACAAGACCTCTCTTGACAACGGACATGTACAAACAGATTGTCTTCCAGTCGGTTTACCAGATCGCTTTCATGTTAACCTTCCACTTCCTCGGATTTAGGATCTTGGGCCGTGAGTTTAGCGACAACACTCAACAGAAGAATCGTACTGTACAGACTCTTGTGTTTAAGTTTAATGCTTTTGTCTTTGCTCAAGTTTTCAACTCGATTAACTGTAGGGGGCTCGACAGAAAACTCAATGTCTTCGAAGGTATCCTGAAGAATGGATATTTCTTGGCCATCACACTCATCGGTTAGTCTTCTACTGTTCTTGTCGTGACATCGAAATAACTGACACAAACACCTTTCTTTATAGAAATTGGCGTGCAAACTTTAATTATTTTCGTTGGCGGCGATGCGTTTCAAGTCAGAACAATCACGGGTCGCGACTGGGGTATCTCACTTGCTCTTGGCGTTGTTCCAATTCCTCTGGGCGTGCTAATTCGTGTCCTACCAAACGAACCCTTCGAAAAAGTACTCAAGAAACTTGGCCTTCTTGATAAGTCCGAAACGTTACCCACAGTCGATCCGGAGTGTACAGCTCAGAGTAACGCTGAGAACATTGAAATGCGCCGATTCTGAAGTCGAAGTGGTAAAGCAATTGCGAGTCTTCTTTACTCTCCGATATTCAGTACTAATACAATAATGTTCTAGATCCTCTTTGATGGTTGTTATCTGGTGATGTTCGATCAATACGATCAATACAGCACGGAAAACCAGCCTTATTAATGGACACTCATTCACGTCTCTTTCCAGGTCTCCTGTGGATTAGAATGCATTCATTGTTCTGTGATCTCATACTTCAGCTGATCTGCGTTTTATCTTGTTGTTTATACCCTTATCTTTTTTTATCTCATATTTCGTCACGTAGCAAATCACACACACACACACACACACACACACTGGCACCACACACACATTCCATTGCATTTACACATTTTTAACATCTACGTACAGTTTTTTTTAGAATCGGTGTATCTCGTGCTGTTCGCATAGTGCCATGCTGCACGGGTATCTATGATGGACTACAAGAGCCACGAAACCCCTTCCCCCGCGTAGAATAAGCGAGCCGCGGCGTTCCTTGGTGATTTTTGACCATCCTCGCCTAGTAGAAGTCTGTTGAAGAGCATGGTTAGAACGCCATGAATCGAAAGCTTTTATAACAGAAAATTTGTCGTAGCTTCCGCAGACTGTCCAAATATTAGGTTTCACAAAGAACATGATCAATCTCTATTAAATATATTAAGCGTTGTTCTCCGAGAACATATGGAAGAAGTCATGAGATCAGCATTGGTCTTTTCCGAATACATTAGGCATTTGCACATGTGCGGATGATAATTGGTGGAATCTTTACTTCGGTCGGTTTCAAAATCAGAATGTCTTTACGCGCTAGAAATTCCCTGCATCAAATGGAAATCAAGGAGAGTGCTCAAACTTACATCGCATTTCATAGAAGGCCGTATGCCATACGCAAGAAGTTAATAGGATCAGTATCGGTCTTTTGAAACATACGAGTGTTATGTCGTTCACCTATATGCGAAAAATTATCATATGCTAGAAGCTCTTTGAATATAACTCGACAAAGAGGCTTCACACCTCACTATAAATGACATACTTATACATATTCAAGGGTATAGGAGTATTACAACAAAGAATCACATATAAAGGGATATCAAGGAGTGGTCCATTCCATTCCATGTACATTTGCATATCCATCCACGACTCGAACAACCCTATTGTCTGGGGTACCGACGGCACGGACATCTTATGCCGCCACAGAATGTGCATCTATCCAAGGAAGCCGAAAAATCTCTTCTTCGCAGGAGATTGCATTGATGGACGAACGTCAGTGGAAGTTAAGACAACATCGCTCCCCGAGCTCTGAATGGTTTCTCCCTCGGCAAGTCCAGCTCCAGGCTTTATCTGCTCCCGATCAGCCTTACTGAGACCTCTCCCTTGACAATCAACCTGACCGCTCCCAGACGCGGCAACGGCGTCGCCAGCTTGAAGACGCATGTATTCCTCCCCTCTGATCCTCATGAATTCCATCAAGAGGCCAGCGTTACGGCTATTAGGCTTATATGCCGCAACCAATACGTCTCCAATAGCTGGGACGAGGCCCACTCCTGCACCAACTGTAATGAGCATGCGGTGGAGGAGCCAAAGTGGGATCTCTGCCTGGCGGGCTTTCTTGACGACGAGCCGGTAGTCGAGATATACATTGGCAGCATCGCCTATGAAAGGGATAAGGCCGATGAAGAATGTCCAACCAAATCGAAAGCCAAAAATGGAAAAGCCTTTATCAAGATAATGAGCACGTCGCTGAACAGATTTTAGAATCTCGGTATCGCGTGCAGATAATCCCGGAGGGGCGGCACGCTTTTCAAGTTTTGAACATGAAAGATACGAACAAACTGCATGAGCATACCTTTCTACGCTTCTTTTTGCCCCGGGAGTCAGTATAAAACTCATATAGGGGGTCCTCTGGTTTGTACTGCTCAAGATGCTTCTCAAAAAGTCTTTTACCCGTTTTGCCAAGGAGAATCTCCATAGAAGCGTACAAGGCAGAGGCAGAAGGCAAGGAGGCGAAAAGGCGAAAAGGCGGCGTTTTTACATGTTGCCCATCTTGTCGTATCGATTCGATGTGTAGAATGATGACAAATCAATGGTTGTAAAGTAATTTTCTTTCTTTTTCAAGACCGGGCCCTTCGTCGTCATGCGTATACAAGCTTTGACACTTGGCATGATAACTGTCTCGGCACACCGTAAAGACTTTACTCTGCTGGTCAGCCGCTTGAGGTCTGACCCAAACGGGTCTATCTGTGGTGGCCGGCCAGTATAGGAAGATTCCGATTCATCACCATGAGTGGCCTCCCTTTGGTGTTGAGAGGGAGATGTGCCGGCGATTAGCAAACGGATCAATACACAGCTGATCAATGCAGTTCATTGATTGATATTCACCAAGGGTAGCATAGGCTTTATCTCGCATGGGTGGATCGGGGCCCTGACGCGTCAGCGAGCACATTGCATCTTGTTAATGTGTTGTTGGCTATAATTGTGTCCAGCTGCATCTTGCTGTCTGCGATGATCGAGAGAAGACTTCCATGCCTGATTAATAACACCCGGGTCGCACTTACAAAGCTTTTATGACTCTCTTTGCGTAGATCCTACTCGTACATCGGATCTGAAGTCAGTTCCGCTGGTAACTGGTCAAAACTCTTGTTGCGGACTCCTGGTTTGATGGATAACTCAATGGTGCCCGGATTAACTTGGGATCAAACCAGTCCGAGTCTACCACTTCTGAATTCAGGATATCTTGGAACAAAACCAGTTCAACCGCATTCATTTATTTTGCAATAAACAGGAGACAGCTCTATGGTTACTTGTTTTTGTGCTGTGACATTATCTTGTCACTTGATAATGAAAAACGAGGCTACACCTGGCTGCTGACTCCCGCTGTGCGCGATGATGCACTGTCTTGATCAATTGCATGAGTCTTCTGTAATTCTTCGTTGGGAACAGAATGTTCTGTTACTCTTGACATGGTAATATTGATGTTGCGTGACTGTCAAACACACGACTGTGTAAATCAGTGCTCCCGGGGGAACAAGAGTATCGCGGACCGTTGGGTGGGTGCGCATGTTAGCGTTCTCCGCAAACTGGACTTGGGTCAGGTCCCCGAGCTGGTGGAAGGTGCCACCAGGGGTACGAAAATTTGATCGAGCGTTAAGCCTGTCCTAGAGTGAGTCATACAACAGAAGATCTGATATAAGAAGGCACATACGATGCCACCAATGAATTAGAGAATACTGCTTGAAAGATCAGTAAAATTCAAAAGATTTCAGGCGGGTAAGACACACGCCGCGAAATGACGAAAAACACGGCCAGCCAAGCATAATTTTTTACAACAACAAACTGCGAGTATTCATCTTAGTATTCATGCTTTGCTTGAATGCTCACCAGAATCAACATGATTACTGCCGAGATACTGAAGATTGGTCACCGAGATATATCAAGTGCAACCGTCTCGGTTTACCTTGTCAATAGTCCGGTTTCTGAAAGATAGCCTGAGATTTGTCAAGGGTTCACTCTAGATACTTTACTCACGGATAGACCATAAGATAAGATGATCAACTAAACGCTTCGTCCTGATCTGTGGATTAGAAAGACCGCAAGTCTGAACATTCGCATACCTCTTGAACCCACTATCACGTCGACGCCAGAGGTAATAACACAAAGAGAATGCGGTTATCACGTCTACTGCTGCCGATATTGCGAGTGACGTTGTCAGAAGCCATGTCCAGCTCTCTCTGAATTCAATGATTGAACGTGAATGGTACTGCACGCCAGCGACAGCCATCAGGCCTATAAAACGTAGGAAACACAGTATCCACAAGATGATCGGGATTATCCAGCTGGATGACAGTCTGCGTACACGTTCCGCGAAGAATGCCTTGGAGAGCAACTGTAAGGATTCCAAAGAAACGACATTCAAAGCTGGCTACCTGAACTGCGGGCCCAATGATTCCCGACAAGATTATGACTGCTATGAGGGACCCAGAAAACTTGTCTATGAACTCCTTCTGTCCATATTTGACTATTGTAGACTGTCGAATGGCTTGCAAATTACTTGCATAAATACAGCTGTAGCTGCACTTACGAAGTAGATGGAATAAGCCGTCAAGCCCGTGTGAGTAAGTTCCAAAAGCCTGGTGGATGTGAACCTTTAAATTTCAATCCCAGACTTGCTCACTCACCAGACTACACCAACCTACAACGATTGATTCCAGATCGCTTTACAGGAAAAGTGTGAAAGAACTCACAAAGGCTCTCGTCAACCAAGGATCATCCGGAAACTTTCTGAGGCATTGGATTAGCCCTGGAAGATAAATGGAAGGATTGCCAGCTCACTTATAGTATGAGAATACCTGAACAGTCACCAGGCCAAATAGAAAAATGGAGACCATGACCCCAATTTCAAAGGCGCCAATACTCGGACTGAAATTCATATCAAAGGTGACAGCTGAGAATATTCTCCAATAATTTTCAAACTCCAGACGAACTTGAACTAGCGTTGTCGAGACAGGGCAGAGGATAAGCATCAAAAAGCGACGGCATCCATGTTTTGTATTCATCAAACTCTTCGCTTAGAACATTCGGCTTACCCTGGTCAAGGCGAAAAGTGATCGTCTCTTCGGGGATATTCCATGTTCACTTGTTGCAAGATTCGCTGATCGAAGTGTCTCAACAAGCTGCGATTTGATATCAGCAGCCAGATATTATAACGCACTCTACAAAGTTGACTCTTGATCAGGCTGGCAATCCTTACAGTTGGTCTTTCTGAACATGCGCTCCACACAAAGATGCAGAGTGACGAGAGAGACCGAGTTACGGCATGAGCACCCAAACAACTTGATCTGGTCCAGTGATTACACGTTTAAAGTACGTGGGTCGATTAAGCGAGTTCCAGAGTAAAGTGCTAATTGATTGAAACATGCCACTCACATCAGACCAACACCGACCACTCCTCGGAAACAACTGCATGACAGCTCTAAGATGGAAAAATCGAAAGTTGTACTAGATCGGAGACTCCCAACGTCTGTTATGCCGCTGAAGATAGGTAATCTTTTCATGAGTCATCGAATACAGAAGAACAGAGCAGGAGCTGCCACGGGTCTGAAAACACATTATCCCTGAGAGCTCGAGCCCAGCTGTTTTCTTGATGCTCCAAATCACTTTCAAATGGCAATGAAAGCCAGTTTTGAAGATAAAAGAAGTGAGCAAGGTTCAGGTATTTCGGTGCTCTAGTATCGCCAGTCGCCAGGGCCGGAGTGTTGCCGCTTATAACACAACCTCGAGTGTCTTCAGTTCCGCTCATACTTCTCTGGCGCAAGCATGGCCAAAACCACGTTGATGATGGCTACATTCTTGAAGTTGTGCTGAACGGAGAAAATTGAGACAGGCTATCGAGATGGATTGGAAGGCATGGCACAAAGTATTCATTGCGGCTCCATGCATTCAATGGACGCATTGAGCAGTCTCATATGTCCAGTCAAAACATGGGAAGGTCAACTCTGAATTGGGAGGTAACCTCAAAATACGAGGCAGGGCTGCATAGAGAATCACCTAACTAATTGGATACATCCCATTGATGACACCAAATTTGTCTGGAGCGAGCTGTGACTAGGTCGACGCGTGAGAGGGCCAATGCAGAGGCAGTTATGAAGAGATCGAGTTACACCGCGTTTAATGAGTCATGTTGCGCAGAAAATGAAGCTGGCTTCAGTTCGTACATTAGAGAAACGAAGCATTCAGCAGAGGCATAGCGGGTGCCATTTTTCATGAAGTCGACAGGCCTGCAACTCTTGATTCTTTACAGTTATGCAAAGGGATCGAGGTAACAACAATATTTTGGCATTCCTAGTCACTGGAGATAAGCTACAAAAGGTCCATAGAATCATATAGTAGTTGAGACGACTTACCGGTATCTATGAGGGCTATACAAAAGTTACTGATATGATTGAGAGGTTTCTCATCCATAAAAAATGCACGGCACGTTCGAAAATTAGGTTATCTGCAGAAAAGCTGAAAGATTGCAAAGAGAAAACTTGCCAAAGCCCACAGTGACACATGTGAATTTACTTTGGACTACATATCTGCTGAATCTTTACTTCAGTGAGTTCAGCACGAAACGGCGGATCGGACTCAGACCAGGTCGGGTCGTACCGTTGTATAGCGGTTCGGTTTCATCCGTATAGAAACTAACACGTGGCCCACAACTCATGCGGTAGATACCACGCCACCATCGTGGCTACTACAGCTATCGCTGCGAGTACAATGTAGACCAAGTTACCCCCTAAATAACCCTTCTCGACCGAAAATACAAACAAACCACTCGTCATCCCCGGCGCAACTCCTCGCAGTAAGTTGACAAGCATCTACAAGTGTTACTAATCATGGAGGCCTAACTTAACCAAAAGTATATACCTGGCTTAAACCATTGATGGCACCAACTGAGTCTGAAGCCGGCGATGACGCAGTTATGTACATGAATATTGCACCTATAGTCCGCAAATTAGGAATAATTCCAAGGCGGCCTCAAGACCCATATTCTCACCGAATGCCAGATTGAAAACTAGGAACAGTATGACTTGTACACCAAGAGCCATCCAAAGGATAATGCCATTGAAAAAGTCTCTGGCGACGAAACTTGTGACGGGAAACATAAGAAATAGCGGAACGGCAGCTGCAACGCCATATGTAACCGATTTCTTTGGTCCCAGATGATTATGTATTTTCGTGAAGAACATCAATTGGACAATGCCGTTTACGATTTCGCATGCCGAAAGGATGTTGTCGGTCCGTTCAGCAGAAAACCCCAAGCCTCCAAAGGAGGTTGGATTTAAGAGAAACAAAAGTTGAATATTTCCAAAGGCAATTTCGATGAACGACAGGAAAGCAAAATTTCCGAGGGAGATTATTACTGGTGGATTGGTGAATAGATATCGTATGGATAACAACTGGCTAGGGTTGAAAGGCAGCTTCTTGGCCACAACCGATACGACAGCGCCACCGATTGCAAGACCATCCTGCAGATCGACGACATGAGTGAGTTGGCTTTCATGATGACCTTCTAAATTCGGTACTTCGAGGAGTTTGAACAGAGTCGACAAAGGAGCAGGAGACTTGACAGTTTCTTTCAGAAAGAAGAATGCCAAGACGAATGATGTAATCGAAAGCATAGCAGGAACAGAGCAAGTGAATAGATACAGAAAGATGTTGAAAGTGTCCACAGATGCCTGGTCAAACGTACTAACAGGCAACTTTCCCAGTGATGTGAGACGAGAAAGACAATTGTTTATGATTGGGCCAATCTAACAGTGCTCAAACCGAGTCGTTAAACCACGGGATAGTGATACACTCACCAATGCGCCAGCAGAATTTGCGAGTGGAATGAAAGCATATACCTTAAGAAGATGTTTCAACGAGTCAAGACTGCTCTTATCTGGTGTCCTCACCCTAGCCAAATCCGTTGGATCAACCAATTCAGTCATCATTCTGGAAATTGAAGTCGCAGTAAGATAAAAGTTCCAAGGGAGTAGAATTTACCCTTTTATCACGCCGTCATTTCCATCTATCAACGCATCATCAAAAGGACAAGATAAGCTTGAAGAAACCACTTACTAAGGCCACTCATCAGTGAATAACTACGGTCGATGATGGATCAGCATCGGAATTACATGTAATGCACACTCGGCTAACCTCACAAAAGAACTCCAGAAGGACTGCGAAATTCCAAAACACATCATGGACAAGGATGATCCCATGAGTCCAAAAAGGATGACAGGTTTTCGGCCGACCTTGTCTGACGCTCGACTCCAAAAGAGTACAGTTGAAGCTTCAGCAAAGTAGAACATGGATCGCTGCCATTGAAGTTCACCAAACATATTGCCTTCGTTATTGGATACTAGAAGAAAGGACTTTAACCATACCAGATACTCGGCCACGTATTCTAGCTGCTCATTAGTCCCAACATTGGGGCCAATAGCACCGCGAATGAGCTAGATTCACGGGGTGAATGAGTAAGCACAACATACTAAAGGGGCCACGAGTATACCTCCGTTGTGAAGGGCGACACAACGTGTGTTGTGAGCGGTCCTACCATCTGAAGGAACAAAAGTATGGATACTTGGATCCAAGCTATCCTCCTCGCAGATTGCAGAAGGGGAGTAACCTCATCTATAAGCTCCACCATGGATATCAGCGGCACCAGCGGCGAAGAAGCCATTGTGGATAACTTTGTTCCAAGTGGTGAGGGGGATAACATCTCGTTTGATGACTTGTCGAGTAATTCAGCTACAACTGACCTCCCACAAGTTTTGGGTAGGTCACCCAGGGATAGCTCTGATTGTAGAAAATCCGAGATAAACCCAGCCGGGTTGTCCTCCTGAGCCGAAGAGACCTTCTGCACTGTGAAAGGGTCTGGTATTGATGTTCGAAAGTTGTCCATGTAGGCGAAAAGATGAGAGGAATCGGAACGTGATAATCCTCCCACATTATTAAGTGAAAAGACGTTCGAAGCTACGTCAGCGATATCTTGTACGGCGCTCACAGCAGAAGAAATTTCAAGTGCAGCTGATAGCGCTTCAGATAATGTTGGAGGTACGGAAAGCGGTATATTAGATGGAGTGCTGGTCAGAGGGCAGATCTGCAAATTCGTATCAGAGAGCGACGCGGTGGGTTCGATAAATGAGGCAAGCTCGGCAACAGCAGTCAAGGAACTAGTCGCAAGGGCGATCGCTGAAGAGAGCTCGGATTGTATTTCGAGAGCAGTCGATGGCAATTCTTTTAGTAGATTTATCATCGAAAGGTTTGTCTCGGCGCTTTGCAAAGCATCCTCTGAGTCATCAGAGTGTAAGGAACCGGAAGCAGTTAAGACCGTCGACGTTAGATTCAAAGCCTGGCAAACTATCAGAGTTGCGGGCTTATCATCTTTACCGTCTGAGGAATCGAACATCGAGAACGAACAACTGGCGGATGGTGGTGAAAACTTGAAGAGCGAACCACCAATAGAGGGCAAACATAGGGCATAGCGAACTACTTGATTAGTAGATTGAGAAGGAAGTTCAAGGAATCTCTTGATCAGCGCGGGGCCTGAAAACCGCTACCTATTCGGATCGGCACTGACTGTGGCCATGAGGGATCCTCAAGAATTGAATTGAATTCGATACCACTGCAGCACATCTTGAACGGTAGACTAGATATTCTTCGACACAGGTACAGTTGGAAATTTGCGGGCAGTCTAATAACCTTCACACATCCAGGACACGATGTTCACATATTATGGATTGACCAAGTTGCTTGAAAGAATGGAAATTCGGCCCTGTTGTTTCTCGTTCTATGTTTGAGTGAACGAAGGAAGTTAGAGTCCAGCCATAACTGCCAAGGAAAATTTGATGTCTTGAAATTTGCAACAACAAAAGAAAACACAAGACATCGAAACCCAGGTAAACAACTATTATGACTATATCCACACCTCTTGCGGCAACAGGTAGTTCGTAATAGCAACACCGATACCTGTCACAGCGAAGAGGACATAGTAAACAAAATGACCACCAAGATACCTGGATTCGATTGACAGAGAGAATAGACCATTTGCGCATGCCGGGCCGATAGCCCTCATTAGGCTTATCGTCATCTGCATTTGGACATCAGTGGCTATTCTGTCCATCTGCTGCGACGTACTTGGCTTAAGCCATGTGTCACGCCTAACGAGGCTCTGTCGGGCGCAGCAGCAGTTATATACATGAATATTGCCCCTAGTCTAGGTATCAGACCAAGGAGAAACGATAGACATACGACTGCTTACCGAATGACAAACCATACCCAAATGATATAGTTGATTGCAAGGCGATTACCACCCATAGGAGACAATTGAAACCATACGCCTTGACCAGCAGATGCGCAATCGGAAACGTGAGGAACAAAGGAAGAGTACTCGCAAGCCCTTTCACAAATGTAGCTTTATCGCCCAATCTTCTATGAATTGAAGCGAAAAATAGGATCTGAGCAACTCCTGTCAGTGCTCCACCTGCAGAAAGGATATTGCCGATTGTTGGTGGAGGAAGTCCCAAGCCACCAAAATCAATAGGCGTCGCGAGAAAAAGAGGTTGAATGGCACGATATGCCACTTCGATAAGAGCGATAAATGCGTAATTGCCCACTGAGACGATAACCCTAGAGTTGAGGACATGTCGAAGAGGTGTCCGTCGTGAGCTCTCCCCTTGTTGGTATTTGCTTCTGAAGAGATGTCTGATCGGCACAGGAGATTTTACAGTCTCTTTGAGCAGGTAGAATACAGTAACCCAAGCAACGGCAGAGAACATAGAGGGGATGGCACAGGGTAGGAAGTATGGGTAAGTCTTGAAAAACTGAATGTCTCCGAATACGCGAGGGTATCGTTCTGCAGGCCGGGAGAGGTAGCCACCGACTACGGGTCCAATCTATGGAAGATATGTAAATGCAGCTATCGTACCATTGATAGGGAACACACCGTGGCGCCGATAGTCCAAGAAAGGGGCATACAGCCCCAGATCTTGCTCGTGTTTGAGATTTTGGCATACTAGAGTAGATGTGAGCACCCACCAAAGGCAAGTTTTCCGCGGATGTCAACTCGGGTAACATTCTGTGCAAGTATTGTTGTGAATAAAAAATACACAGATCGTACTTGCTCACGACTTAATAACGCCTACATTGCCATCTAGACAATTTTATAAGATTAGTTTGGAATTGATATTTTAGGACTGACTTAGTACGCCACAGAGGCAGCGACTAAAAGTTGGGAACATTATCAGAACCCTTGACAGTCTGTAATCGGATAAGTGATACCTTAGTATAAGGCCCCAAATTGATTTTGAAAGTCCAAAACACAACGAGGACACGGGTATTCCAGCCAAACCAAGCAAGATGACGGGTTTACGGCAAATCCTGTCCGACAATCTTCCCAAGTAGAGGACACCTGCTGCTTCCGATAGATAGAATGCTGATTGCTGGTGTGCTTCAGCGGAAACCGAGGAAAAGTTAGACGTAAAAGGCGCACCAATATTCCAACATAATAGCCAACGTGTGTTTCATTCCCGTGAGTAATTCCAATTTCTCGAATGAGCTAAGTATAATTCATTGATAGGCTCGTGTCACATGAAAGCAATAGTAGATGCCTACCTCTGGTGCGAAAGGAGAAATCAGTAGTGAACTAAAGGGTTCCGCAAGCAAAAGGAATAGGATGACCAAAACTTGAGACCAAAGTATTGATGCTGGTTTTGTCCCCTTGAGGAGGGGCGTACCCTCATTACCTACACCGGCCATTGCACAGGGTCTGCCTCACTAAGGTTGTTGAAGCCAGGCCAGGGATATAAGGGACCTAGCTAAAGTCCCGCATTACATCGAGAGATTGGAAGCTAGTTCGTAGTATAGATGATAGCCTGTTGGCACCATAGGGCAATTCGGCCACACTAACTTAAGTTGGGACGAGATATAAAAGCGCAACTATCTAAGCATATTCGGTCTTCTCGAAGGAATGCTACTGCTTTAATTTGGCCACATAAAATTTAAACTAACTAAGTTTTAGTGATCTCTAAAGTCTCTTCTTATTTAAAGGACACTAACAACAAGGAAGACCTGATAACGTTCTGCCCTCCTACTGGTGGAACTGAACGGGATATTTCCGCATCGGAGAAACCGGGGGGAATCTAAAGACTAAGGAAGGTCTCAAAAGCCCAGTTCCTTCGGAATCAGAAAGGCTGGTTTTCAAAAACGGTGGTACCTCGGTCCGGAGTTTCTGTGTCACGTGCCACGGCACGTCGACTGTTGTTGCGTGAGTGTCGTTGTGCACAATGGCGCCCTTCTTACACCCCACTCCCGTAATACAGGGCTTTAAGGAGAGAATAGATGCTTTCTCTGTTCAAGGTTACTGATAGTTTAATGATCTCTTTGTTCAAACCTGATTTCGTTCTTAGGCGACCGGCTGTACGTTGGCACGTCGACAGGGAACCTGCACATTTATACCGAAGAACAGCGGGGTAATTAACTCTCTTACTACAATACACGAAGGACCGGCTCATCAAAGCAGATGAGGGAGAAAGGACCTTCACCCTTGTAGAAGTGAAGAAGGCTCTGACACGAAGGTCGATCGAACAGCTGGGGTTCGTCAAGCATCTGGATTTAAATTTACTGGTCGCCCTCTCAGGTGATCTCTGTGTGCCGCATGTATCAAAAAATGTCGGCTGATTTCAAGAAGAGGGTACTGTCACACTGTTTCCGTTGTCCACATCTTCACCGCCGACGGTACTCCAGAGAGCAAAAGCCGCGTTTTCGTTCGCTGTACATTCTTCAGTGCAAGACATAGAGCCAGAAGCGAAATTCCATCCTGCAGCTGGTGATGATTTTGTCAAACCAAAACCCTTGCCGATGTTGGTCACTCAGCTTCTCGTGGGGTGTAGGAGAAAAGTTGTCATCTACTCGTGGAGAGACGGTGAGGCTCAGGAAGTCAAAGTACGTCTTTGGAATTCTTGCTGCTACATTCCATCGTTAAAGTTACTATTAGGAAGCTCCTCTTCCCCACTCAGCACGCATAATATCGTTTCTAGATCATGATAATGTCTGCTTTGCATATTCACCTACGGAATATGCCATGTTTATGATATCTACAATGACCGCAGTCGAAATTTCAACGCCTCTTCCTATCACTTCATCCAGTAGTGCTGGAGCTATGGGGGCGTTGAGCGGTCTTACGGGTTATATGACTTTGGGACTGGGCGCAAAACCCAAACCAGCGTTAATCCGGATCAACGAGAAAGAGGTTCTAATTTCCAAAGATAGTATGAAAGGGATATTTTCATGAGGTAATATGACTGATTCGAGTCTTTCAAGGTGAAGGCTTGATGATTGGACCAGATGCGAAGGTTTCACGGACTGCTTCAATCGATTGGCCTGCGCCACCAGAAGAGTTAGGTATGTTTATATTATGCAACCTGAATTCTAGTCAAATTGCATTCTATAGCTTATGTGAAGCCATACATTTTCTCCGTGCTTCCTCCAGGATGTGTCCCCGCATTGTACTCGACAGAATCCTCAAGTCCCACTTCTTCTACTCAGACACATCAAGCTGCAACCCAACCGAGCTTCATATCGACCAGCGTCCTTCAAATCCGGTCATCACTATCTTTTGCTACAACCCAAACCGTCCCTTATCCCTTCCACCAATCTGCCTCCACGTCTTCAGGAGGAACGGCAGCATCTGTCGCCAATGCTACCATTCGTTTGCTCATTCCCTCCCCGATCGAGAAAGCCCCCTTGTATCTCGTCACCACTCCGACAGACCGGACAGCGGCCGCTGCAGAGGGTAGCACCATATGGCAATTCAGGATGAAGTCTTGGGCAGAACAAATCGACGAACTAGTGATAGACGGCAAGTATGCGGATGCGCGTACATTACTTGATACTCTAGATGAAGCTGTGCTGCCTGACAAGGTGAACATATCTGATGCGAAGCGGAAAAAAATCTTGACTGATAGTCTCGTGTTTTCTCCAGGAGACACGTAGAACGCGAATACGTGCACTCAACGCGGTTGCAGACTTTCGAGAGACCAAGTTTGACGCAGCAATCGACACATTTATTGAACTTGACTTCAATCCCGCGAAAGTTGTAGCGTTATATCCAGAACAAGTTGCCGGCCGCCTATCCGTACCAGTCAACGAGTGGATTCCCCTTTACGGCGGCCCAGAACCTGTCACTAACGATCCAACTTCGAGCACGTCTAGCTCCAGTGATATGGACAAGGCAGAGAAGCAGGATAAGGACGACAGTGAGGTTCATAGTCAGGATGTGTCATCTACGGGGGGGTTGTTAGAGACCCTTACAGCCCCCGTTGCGCCCGTTGCCGAATCATTACGTGAAAGAATAGGGACAGGACTGGGTGCGATGATACGCTCCGCGGCGGTGAAGGAGGAGCCTGCGCCTTCACCGACTACTAGCTCTAAGACTAAGCGAGCTGTTCCCGGTATACCGTCCTCCGTTCCTTCCTAGATCTTTCGTCTCATATCTTTGTCAGACGAATTGCATCGCTCAATTGAGGCACTATTGAGATATCTCTCCGACCGGCGACCAAAACTTGGCAAAGCACTAGAATCCGTAGGCATAACACCCAAAAATCAGTCCCATGCAGCTGCACCTTTATCCGAAGCATCGATAGAAGAGCTCTTTGCGCTGCCTAATGCGCCCTTGGCGGTGTTGACACCTGGGCAGCTGCTGCGGTGCGCTCAAATCGTCGATACGGCGCTGTATAAGTCGTATCTTGTGATACGCCCTTCGCTCCTTGGCTCTTTGTGCCGTCTTCCAAATTGGTGTGAAGTCTCCGAGGTTGAGGAGGATCTGAGGACTCGTCAAGTGAGTGTTTGTAGCATGGTAACTTCTATGCGGAGTGCTAATATCTTTGTAGAAATATGCTGAATTGATAGATTTGTTCAATGGCAAGAAGATGCACGCACAGGCTCTAGCGCTGCTCAGAGAGTGAGTCAGAAGCGCTTAGATATCAACAGATTTTCATCACGAATAATCTAATTTAGACTGGGAGAGAAAGAGTTGGATGTTGAGGACAAGCTGTCTCCGACGATACAATATCTTCAGAAATTAGGACACGAGCATCTTCAACAGATTTTTGAATCTTCGCGATGGGTCTTTGCGGTTGACTCCAACCTGGCATTTGATGTGAGTCTGAATTGTATACCAGGTGATGCAAGTCTGATATACCTTGCTAAAGATTTTTACCTCTGAGGATGTCGAGCTGCCGCGTCAGGACGTATCCATTTTTCTGGCAGGCATCGACCCAAGGATTTCGGCCCGTTATCTTGAATTCATCATCGAAGAGAGGCATGAGCAAAACCCGGCTTTCCACGATCGACTTGCGGAGCTTTACTTTAGCATGATAATGGCAGCGAAGAAGAGGGGCGACGACCGTAAGCAGAACTATTGTCGAACAATTAACCTCGTGCTTACTGGACAATAATCTAGAATTACGGAATGAAGTGTACACTAAACTATTGCAGTACATTAACTCCAATAATACCTACAGCGTTGATCGCCTCTATAGCACATTGTCTTCGACAGGTACGTTGACCGGCATTCCCTTATCTCCGTGCCCTTGTTGAATACGTAAAGATCTATTTGAAGCACGGGCCATTCTTCTCGGTCGACTTGGACGGCACGATCAAGCCCTTGAACTATACGTATATCGAATGCATGATTATCTCAAGGCAGAGGAGTGAGTTCTTTTTTAATACTGATCTCAATTGTTTCATGGCTGTTTTATCAGATACTGTAAACGAGTGTATGAGCTAGGAACAGAAACCAAGAGCGTCTTCTTGACGCTCCTACGATTGTACCTAAGACCGACTGTCAAAGTTCACGAGGATCTTCTCCCTCCAGCTCTTGATCTGATAGGCCGCCATAACTCACGATTGGATATTGTGGAAACATTACAGCTTTTGCCTCCCCTAGTAACGGCACAGGATGTCCGAGCTTTCCTCTTCGAAGCCCTTCGAGCTCCACTTTTTGACACAAGCGTAATTCGTCAAATCAGCCAGGCACGAAATGACCAACTCAGCAGAAGATTGATGCTTCTCCAGACCAAGAGGGTTAAAGTGACTGATAGTCGCATGTGAGTCTTTCATCTATCAACAATCAATTACTTAGTGGTTATCTCTGTATTCAACCTCTTCCAGATGTCCACAGTGCCATAAACGTATAGGTAATAGTGTCATTGCTGTACACGCACCTCGGTAGGTCCATATGTTATAGCTATCACTGCTTTCCTCATGGAATATCAATGCAGGGGTGAGGTCACGCATTACCAATGTCGCGAAGCGTTTTCGCGTCGACTGAGCGAGGGTCCACGATGAAATCGGACACAATACACGCGTTAGGAATATCTTTTGTTCGTTTAACGCGTGAGGCGTTTACGTCTCTTTTTCATTGCCACTTACGGTCGGACTACTTACGACGTCTGCTTCAATTTGGCTAGATGTCACTCAGTACATTTGGAACAAATTGAGGCTTTTTATTCTCTGTATAGGATAGTGTACAACATGCGTTAGTAATGTACAAAACGCGTTAACGGAATAATTCGCGCGGATACAATGAAAATACATCATAAGAATAATTCACAACGACTGAAAGAAAGGACGAAGAACAAACCAAGGTAGACGGATACAAAATCATATGTATTTGCGTGTGTTTTCGTTTCTTTTCGTTTTACAGATAAGCACGGCGTTTGACGCCGCGAATTGCCTCCCTGACGACGCGAAGCCAGTCAGTGACTTTTTCCATCTCGTCCCAGGATGCAACGACACCGGTTTCGATCTTGCGTTGAAGTAGGCGACGGAGAACTCTCGTGTCGTCGTCGTCATTTCCCATCAGGGTGGGTGCTATTGAACAGGCAGAATTTTCAGAGTTGATAGAAGAAAAGGATGCGATGCTGGGTCGAACTTGAAGAGTGAGAAGATTGTATCCTAGAGCTCCAGGCGTCCCCTGGTTCTCCTGGATGGAAGTTTTGTCCTTGGATGCACGCATCTGTGCAAGCATAGCTTCACGTTTCTGCAATCCAGTTAAATAACCCCAAGTGTAGGACCAGTTTGTGAAGTGATACATACTTTGATGGCTCTTCTTGCAACACGTTCAGCTCTTGAGATGGCTTGATTGGCGTTTTGTAGAGATTGTTCCGCCTGAAAACAAACTTGTCAATGGATGCATCTTTGACCGATAGAAAAGAACATACAGAGAGTAAGCATTGGTTGATTGCACGAAGGTCACGACTAGAGGCATTGAGCACTGCCTTGCATGTCTTCAGCGCAGCCTCGATCTTTGTATCGAATGCAAGGTCTTCCTCTGCACAAAGGGGATCTTCCTCCAGCAAATTATCTGCCGATCGTACTTGCCGGCCCACAGCACAGTTTGCTTCGTCAATGTCATAGACTATCTGAAGCCTGAAAGACGAAGGCTTTTCATTGGTGATCATGCGCTTGAACCAGTTTCGCAGTTTTCCCTTCTTTGGCAGGGAGGTCTCTCGCAGTGTAGCCTTACGGTCCACCTTCTCGAGTTCGTGAATCTTGTCTTCCAACTTACGGTGTTTTTTCTCCAGTTGTTTTAGCTTCGTGTCCATGCCGGGACTAGCGAAGTCGTTCCAGTCGGCACCAGCTGCCTCCATTTTCAGTCGAAGTTCGACAAGCTCACGGTCTACCGCCATGAACTCGACAAGGTGATCACTATAAGGTGAATCTAAAGCATCAGGGGAGAGTAAACCGTCGAGCCATTCTGACCAAGTAAACCCGTATGCAGAGGGGTGGGAGGACAGAAGCGCGTCGAGAAGGATTGTTTGCGTGGCGACAGAAACATGATTCTCATCGACCTGACTGGGCCTTGCAAGAGATGTTGAAGATGCGCTTCGACTTGCGTCGTGGAACATGGTGGCCTGAGAGTCTTCTGAGTCCCTCGCCCTTCTACGTTGGTAAGAATCGAAGCCCTTGTCGCCAAGCTTGCTGATGGCAGCTAGTGTGACTCGATGCAAGAGTTTCTGGACCTGGCCAGAGCTAGATCGTAAGCGGTCAAGTTCATTGGTGGCTTCATCGACACGGCAACGGAATTGGCGGATGATACCTTGGTGAAGTTGAGTGGATTCCGTGAGTAGATTGCTAAGATGGCTCAGCGTGACCGGATTATTAGAATGGTTGATGGAAGGAGAGCATAGACGGAGATTGAAAAGAAGTTGTTGCGTCGATTCCTCGATATCGAGGTCAACAGGAGAGCATAGAGAGCTTGCATCATCAAGCGCGGCAGGCCGCGATTCCGAGAATGAGATTAGAGAAACAAAAGACGCCAGAGCACGGATGGTCTGCATGGACAGGGCGGACACTGAACGGAGTTTCTCTACGTTTTCGCCAAACGCGACACGGAACTCTGGCTTGGAAACCTCCAATGCAGTCAGGCTATGTCAGAAAAGATGAGCAGATATTATCAGAAAATATCGGATAAGACCCACCCTCGAGAATTGCGCAACTCTCGAACCGAGCCCGTAGAGTCTAGTTCAAGGAGGATCATCAATAATTCGATACAATTGCCATGCTCCGCGGCAATGTGAATACACGTTTCGTCATTTTTATCTCGAGCAGACAGGGGCGCACGAAGATCGCGAACGAGATGTACAGTGAAGTTACACAAAGAGATAGCATGATCAGGGTGTTCAGGTGACAGGCACGCGGATTTTGCTAGGATATGGAGGACTGTGAAGTGTTCTTTAGTTGTGAAGAGGGCGATCTCAGCTCCAGCGCAGTACAAGGCATCAAGAATATCAAGACAAGGAAGCTTAGCGGCGGCACAATAATGGATGGGGCTCCAGCCGGCGGCATCTCGGTGGTTTACAAGGATAGGAGTAGACATGGGATACAATGCAGGAGGAGATGACGCGGGAAGAGCAGGAGAGAATAGCAATGAGCGAAGAAAAGGTACATCTGGCAAAGAGATTGAAGAAATGAGCGTGTCTGTGAGTCTTGAAGTTCCTTGTTTAGTAAAGATTGAGAGAGGCGGTGGTTCAAGGCTGTCGTATGGCATTGCAGAAAACGCGAGATCAAGGAGGTCCTCGGAACCTGGGAAGAGCTTGCTTCGATCCGCGGACTGTCGTCATCATTTGATAAGAAGGGTACGCATAGATGACAGCAGAACGTACTTGGCTTTCTCGCCATCGATGGCGCCGCAACATGGTTTCAAAAAGCCAAAGAACCTGAGGGTGGTTAAGAGCGAATTGAACTGGTGTCCGGTGATTACAGTCGCGAAAATCAGGCCGAGCGCCATGAGATAGCTTCCATTGAATCGTGAGCCTGGTTGTTGGTGAGAGAAGAAGGACGAAAGAACGCACCAGAAGTTGTGCCACGCGCAAGCCGCCATCCCGGGCAGCATCTAAGAAAGAAACCACGTCAAATCACGTCAAATCACGTCGGCGAGGACGACGGAGATCGAGCCTTACACATGAGAGCCGTAGCCCCGTGAGTATCCGTGCCATCTACGGAAACACTGTCGGAGCTTTCCTCCAGGAGGATTCGTACAGCCTGTTCCATGTTGAGCCAAGCGGCCATGCCAAGAGGAATCACGCCGTTCATCGAACTGTGTGGTGCGTTGAGGGTAAAAAGGGATATCCTGGGGTCGCTGAGCAGTCGTGAAATCGTGTTTAACCGTCTAGGAGTCATTATGAACGCGTTTGACGCGTCGATTTCCTGCCAGCTAGTTCAGGAAGGCCATCAGCACTGGCGCTTCATGCAGCAGAGGGGAAAAAAAAAACTCACTGTTCCCCAGCTACTGCGCACATGAGGGCGGTCCTACCTGCAGAGTCGAGTGCGTTAATATCCGCACCATAGCTAAGAGCGCGTTCAACGCCCTCGTCGTCGCCCGCCGTGGCAGAGGAGTGCAAGCCAAACTGGTCGAATGAAAATTGAGAACGTTCCATAGTGCGTGTGGTAAGGAGTGGGTCGTGAGATTGCCAGCAAAAGTGAGAGTGAGAGTGTGAATGGAAGCGTGCGTGGAATACAGTGGAGTCGTTGAATGCCGAGAGAGAAGTAGAGAAAGCTGCAGCCTGCCAATGCGGCCGAGAAATGACGTGAACCTTGCGTTTCCTTTTCGTGAACAAGACACCACTGCTCGAGAACGTTTTGGAAAAAACTGGAATTGTGCACAAGTTCAAATAAGTAGAGGTTGAACGAGGACCCACTCTCGCACGCTAAGAAGCAGCGAGGTCTCAATAACGCATCAGAAAAATGCTTACAGGACCCTGGATATTGACTCTTTTGGCTATTCGCATAAAGTCCTGGTTAATGTCTATAATGCCGATTGTCGTAAGCGAACGACACGAGGCCGAAGCTGTTTCCAGTTGTTTCTCTGCCAGTGGGCCGCGCCCCCTCGAGACCACACATTGGCGGTTCCATGGTTTGGAGCTCTGTCATTGCAACCACATTCTGTCGCAGAGCAAGGGCTCCGATACGACCTCTTTTACTGTGCTTAACGGCAGCACAGTCAGGGACCGACAGTTGATACATATTGCTTGATGACATTTCTGACGGCTCGACGCCTCGTGGCACTGGTATAAAAGAAAACTTTGTCGGATATGGAAAGTTCAAGGTGTTCCCTCTTGGGAAACCATGACGGTATTCAGTAAGTATTCGGGTGAATCAGTGGCTCAAAAGGTAAGAAGAGACTTTTCATAATGCATATTATCGTAACATGAGATTTACATCCTCCGTCCTCTGAAAATGAATCATTCATCCCGCTCTTCAAAATTCTGACATTCAAGGCGCTTCTTAATATTAAGGTACATTGAACAGCTTCAATTCGTCTTATCCTAGTCTCATTCTAGAAGATTCGTCAATTTAATACACTCAAGCTCACTTCTGACAAGCCATTCAGTTATCGATCGATTCGGGGACTTTGATTCGGGGAGGCTGCGCGGGCATCGATAGCCGCCCACAGCTTTAAGCTTGAAGGCCCAGACAATCCATGAACTTTGCCTGAGAAATTCATCTCAATTTCTTGCATGTTCCAGTATCATTCTATCATGTTTTTGAGAAAGTTGTGGCCAAAGCATGGGTAAAGCTATTTTCACTAACCAGAGAACACGTTCAACAAGAATCACTGGGAATCACTGCGCGTCTTTAGCATTGCTCTCGTTCCCAACGATTCGTTCGTAACAAGTCGCTATCCGTTGAATTTGTATTAAGTATATAGAACTATTACTTCCGGAGCCCACATGTCGCACCCCCTCGTGACTTCCATAATGATGTGCCACAATCAACTAACAGTGATTGCCCACACTCAGTTGGTCCAGGTACTTGTGATGTTATGCAATTTCAAGATGGAGATTAAATTTAGAGTGGGTGATGCAGGTCATATATAGAATTCTGTTGTATGTATGTACGATTTACATTAAGATGTCATTGAGAAGGGCTCAAGAAAGCCAGAAGTGAGAGTAGTATCGGGATACAAATGACATGGATCCTGTGCGATAACAAAATAAATGATGCTGTTAATGGGTGATGCTGAAAGAGAGACTGATTGGTCGTGAACGGAACGGATAGGAAACAGATAGTAAAGGGTTCAACCATATGTAACGTAAAGAAATTAGGAAGAAAAATTCGAGCAAACGCGACATCGCAGATATGTAGCGCACTGCCGTTGAAATTATTTCCTCGTGTTTAGAAACGGATCACTGGTAATGCAAATTGTTCTAAAGAAACGCATCCCTAGACAAGGTGGTCTGCAGATACTGTGAGGTTCGTACCCTGCAGGCAAAAAGCAGAAACACATACCTTGACTTGTTCAAAATTGGCAATGGCACGATTCAAATCCCACCCATTTCCAGTTAGACAATCAACTGCGAACCGCACGTTAAGCCGTGTTTGTTGGCACACCTGGACGACAAGATTTCGTTGTGGTTCAGGCTACATGAACATATGTCATCGAAATATTTATTCAGGACATGAACGACGTACCATGGCAGCTAGCGCAGCTTGGGATTGTTGGTCGAAGGTAAGCTGCTGGAGCGCAGAAGAGGAAACCGCGTTCCGGGCTTGTTCTTCTTCTCGCGAGAGGGCTTGGACCAGAAGTGGACCAGGCTTCCACGCTTCATGGCTGGAATACACGCGCACCGTCCACTGGTCGGAAACAATGACGACATCCCATCCATTTGATCTAGCACTAGAAACAAGTAATCACGGTGAGCATTGTGTGAGAATGGTACAATGCCAAGACATACCGAGAACCTTCTGATGCTGGCATCAAAACAAATGAGCGGTCAAATGACCGTAAACCCTCCGTACCAACTACGTAAGATGATTAGCCTGGGTCACGCGAGGTATGATGGAATATCATCGTACCTTCTGTAAATTGCCCATGGACGGTCAAAAGCAATCCCGTGCCTTGTCCAAGGAGAACGGGGAAGGAGTCGAGGCAGAATTTCTCTGGGGGGCCCGTGATATCGTGTTTGGTTCCGGGTAGGGCAACTAACGCCTTGACGGCATTTTCAGCGCCGACATGAAGGCTGCTGAGAGCACGTTCGAAGTCAGTGCCGACACGTTGGAGGTTACGTGAACCACCGGCAAGCCAATCTGTCCAACTAAGCTTTTTCTGGTTGGGCAAAGAGGTGTGGAACCCTTGCACACGAGCACGCGCCGCGATCGTGGTGTTTGCGGAGAAGGAGAATGTTGCGTTGGGATCATATGCATCAAGGAGGAGATTTCGCTGTGTATCCATGGCGTTGAGAAAACTGATATGGATCAATTGAAAAAGCCAAATCAAGACTACAGCCGGATTGCTCACCGAACAAGAAAATTTGACACAATGCCGCCATCCACGCCGGTAATGAATGAAGGGCCCATCTCGACTGGAAAACTTGATGCTGAGGGTTTCGCTTTTGTTGTTGCTGGTGCCGTCGAAGGCCCTGGGCCATCAAAGGCTATTTGGGCAATAGCCACTTGATCAAGAACCTCTAATGAGGTGAAACGAGAAGTAATATCTCTATATAGAAAACATGGAGACGTCCGTCATAGTCAGCCTAGAAACAACATACCTTCGATACTTTTCGCTGCGGTCCTGGCCCGCATTGTTAACCTGCACAGGGTTCCCTGTCAAAACTAATTCCTTCAAGTTTAGTAATCTTCCCCTTCGTGAAGCCAGATAGTCAAGCTCCTTCATCGTACGAATATTGTTGTTTTGCAGAGAAAGGTTGACGAGGTCAGGAAGATAATGGCTTAGGAGTTGCAAATGTATGCCCTGAAGTTTATTGTTACTAAGGGAAAGAGTTTTGACCTAAAAGGATATTAGAGCTGCGGAACGGGGCCCGATAAGAATACGCTGACCTTTGGCGTGAGCTCCTTCGCGAGTTTGAAAATGACAGATGCATCTTTAACACCACCACCGTGTCCAGGAGGTGAAAGATTATTCTTCTTCAAGATCTCTTCATCAATTAAAGACTGCAGACAATGCGGTCAGGAACTCGGCGTTGCGAAACAATGGCCAAAGGAACGGTGAACGTGAACGAGGTTGGCGTCGAAATCGAAAGAGAAGAAGGGATAGATAACGCGCCGCCCTGTGATATTCGACCGGTCAGAAGGTTCTATGAGAATCTTACCTCGAGGTTGAGAAACTGGTTTTCAGGATTCCAGCGCTTCCGTACGACCTCCCGCCACACTTCGACAGGTTTCGTCTTTATCCGCACACGTGGAGTGCCGAGAGGTCCCCCAGCGCCAACGCGTGACGTTCTCATGCCAGCACCGCGAATGGTGAGGGGTTCCGAAGGGCCGGCTTGCATTGCGGCTTTCTGTTAATCGGTTAGTGTTTTCGTAAGAGAGAAGCCAGTGCGGCGGTTCGCCGTAGGTGGGTAGCCAGTGCGCAACGAAACTAAGAAACTCACCAGCCGTGGAGTCCTAAGGTCCTTAATGTCGATTACACGCGGGCGATGGCTGCGAATCTTAGAAGAAGCCTTGCGACCGCCGGGCTTATCGGTAGCGTCCCGCATTGTTGTGTCGCGGTCAGTACTGATGAGTCCGGCGCTGCGGAGAGCATTGGTGGCAATGGCTCTCGAGCCTGGGGCGGGAGTTGGGCTCGAGAACATGGTCGTTGTGGTCAAGTTTGGTACGCCAACCTGTGCGCCGAGTCAAAAAGGTACATTCCGTTTTTCCCACGCTCCTGGATCCGGAACTGGTTGTTCTAACTTCATCTCCTTTATTGTTCTCTTTTTATGAATATTCTACAAAAACATACATAGCTACATCTCGCCGATACAATCCTCATCACTCGCGTCATATGCATTTTCGGGGAATAAGCAAGGTCCCTGAAAAACTCCGTCAATCTCTTTCAGCGCCATGGAACTCGCAAATTTGATGTCCGGTGAAGATGAGGGAACCGAGTCTCCCAAAGAATAGTCAGTAAGGTTCAAGTTCTTCTTTTGATCCAGATTTCTCGCAGCCAAAAGCATCCGAAACGGCGATTGCGTCTCTGTATTTCCTCTTGGTGAAGGGGTACGTAGAGCCAGAGAAGATTGAGATCGCGAGGGGGACGACCGGGACGCAGCTGAGGACCCAGAAACTCTTGATGGACCCAAGTTACAGCTGTTGACCGACGAGCTAGATTTCCTCTTCGACTCAAGCAGTACCCGAAATGGGGACTGAGACTTCCAGACCGACGATGGCGTTCTAACAGGTCCAGACGGCGAATCCACATGCGGAAGAACCTCAAAATCGATATTCATAGTCATTATTCGTGTACCGTGTACTCGTTCTTCAGGATCTTCCTGGACGGTGAACAACGATGGGGAGTTTTGCTGCAAGGCGCATCTCGATACCTGAGCAGCACTGATTTGGTCTTCACCGATACCGTCATCAAACTCATCCTCAGTGGCCGAGACATACGAATCATCTTGCTGCGGGGCACTCTTATCCGAATTCTGAACGCCGCTCGATACATCTCCGTTCAGGCTCGAGCTCTTGCCTTCGTTCTCGAAAAGTGACTGAACGAATCTAGCAAACGGTACATCTTGCTCTTCAGAGGCTCCGTCCAATATGCGATCATCGGGTCGTACAGGCGACAACCCAAGTACAACACCGATCGTGTGCCATGGGTCTTGGTGTTCATACAAATTGTTTTCAGCGAAACGTGGACATCGTCGAGGAGACTCATGGAAAGCCGCTATCTCGTCGCCATAATTGTCCTGCGGTATCCCAATCATGCTCGGAATAGGAGATTGTTCGTATGCGTCCTGAAGCTCACTATCAAGGTCAAGGCCCAAGTCATCCCAATTTTGGTCCTCAAAGTCCATATTAGCGCCTGTAGCGAGGGTGCCGATGATATCCGAGGATGACGTCTGTTCGGACGACGGTGGCAACGAAGACACACCTAAACCAGCTGCACTTGAATAGTTAGAACGAGGAACTGACGACATAATTCTAGATAGCTGAAAGTGATCTAGAAGTTCGTCGTCTTTCGAAAAGCGTTAGAACGAAGATATATTAAGGCGGTGTCAATACCTTCGGGTGGAGCATACAGTCCATGATCCGTGCTTTTGGTAATCCAACGATCCCTATTGCCATCGGGCCCTGTACCTAGGTTGCTGGAGAAGGATACAGATGGGCTACACGATGTTAGCTCTGGATAGAATAACTGCGACTCGTTGTTTGATAATGGTATAGTCTTCTGTGGTAATAGTAATAAAAATTACTTCGAATTCGATGATAGATACAGACAGCATATACTTACCTTTCTTTTACGCTCATCCCCCTCATACCCTTCATACTCTTCTACTCTATGTCGTTTGGACGCGTGACCGGTACCAGACAGTCCAGCAAGATCCGGTAAAGTCAGAATTCGATTGAGAGTCGCTCTCAAGAACATGGCTATAGATATCATCCAATCATCAATCCTTCATTGCTGAGCCAAAGAAATAGACTTGACAATAATATCGTATTCGAAAAAAATCAAAGCATCCCCCGAACAAAAGACGTACGTTCTTTCGTATCAAGTACATCAAGCACCCGCGACCTTGCCATGCCTGGGCTTGAACTGCCTTTCGTCTTGCTAGACTCCGGCGTCTTTAGCACCGTCACAAAGGTCCCTGTCCCATCGTCTGAGGACCTTCCGTCGAATCGTTCTCGCGTATTCGAGTCTTTGAGTCGTAGCGGCGCGTGCGCGAGCTCGATCACAGGGATACTAGCTGTCGGAGAGTCAGGCGTTCGACGTGGGATGCCCTTGGAGAGTATGTTGAGGCGTTGTCTCCCAAAAAAACCTCGTTGTATGCGTCCCATGGAGTCTCTGGTTCGTGCTTTTGCGGCGTTCCTGCAGTGGGAAGGCGATTAAGGACTAATATGTTACACAATTCAGTGTACATATGTTACCGTTTGCCTCCCATGTAGTTTGCTCCTGTCATATTAATATTCGTGAGTGAATTCGAATGACGTGAGGAGTATAGTTAGTTGATCGAGAGTGGAACTTTTTCCGAATCCCGATCACAACACTCTCTTATTACATACAATGATGTCTCAAGGTTGTTATGCTTACTTACTACAAGGTGGGCTTTTCGACATCTTCCTCAGAAAAGTGTCCAGGCACCTTTCGCACACGGAAAAATGACACAATCAGGTTTCATAACATGGTTTTCTCCGATTGCGGTGCACCTGAACTAATTCTCACATCTGACGGACCGTTTCTGACGATCATCACACAGCCTGTAATTATCACTCAGCACATGCAGAGAAGTCATTTTGTTGATGACACACTACAGGTAGATTTGACAATAAATTACCAGTCTTTCTCGCTAGCAGGGGATCGTTTGAATGATGCATCGAATGACACAGGTTTCAGGATGCACTTTGATGGTTTGTTGGTTGGTTTTCTAGATCAACAAGTATCATGACATGATATAGTCAATCAATCAATCAGTCGCAACTTTTATTTATGTGGTTACCAGAGAATTAAGTTTCTCAATCCGAAGAATAAACCGCATACAGCTTGAGTTTAAAGAATCAGCTCAAGCTTTGTTCGATATTGTCAGACTCGTACAAATTTCCTTTGATTTTCTTGACTAGATTTTCGTAGACGCCCTCCACATTCTTCTTACCCTACAGAATCGTTCTGTCCATGATCATGAGTCTTCATCTGCACGAGATGATACCCCTGACTTCAAACGTGGGGACTTTGCTTTTTTCCCTACCCCAGGTGGCTCCAATCAGACTTCTGTCATTACTGGATCTTTATACTTCCTCCTGGATCCCACGAACTTGGAAACTTCTCTAGGTTCAGACACTTGGCCGTTGACTCAGTGTTCGACAACTATCACCACAAAAAGAGCCCTTTCCTTTTCTGTGCCCTATTTCACAAAGTTCAACGTGTTTCACGACTTGTAACGTATGCGCCTGGGCAATGCGCGATCATCGCTATCTATATATAGGCATTGAGTTTTGCTAACATTTCATTTTCCTCGATAGCCACACGTTCGTCCTCACGGGATTCCGTGAGCTTCTTTGAAACTCGTACCTAGCGGACCATCTGACTATAAAAGCGGTTTTTATCTGTGCAGACTCCGGTGCTTACCTTTCGAGGTCACAAACCATGAAGCTTTCTCAGTCTGTTTTGCTTGTACTCTTTGCCTTTGTCACGGTTATCCTTGTAGGTGTCATTGTACAATGTGGTGATGCCAAGTGACTGAAGGTAGTCTATACCTACGTACAGGCCAACGGGGACCCACAGGGACAGGATAATTCCAACGGAAACGGCAATGGCAATGGCAATGTAAATGGCAACGGAAATGGCAATGGAAATGGAAGGGGTAATCCGCACAAATCCTCGCCAGCCGTTGCGGGCAAAGTCTTCGATCGCTTCATTCAAATTTGGCTTGAGAACATTGACTTCACTACAGCTGCTGACGATCGTAAGTTTGCATGAATTCTTGTGTGGAGGCTGAATGGTAATTTTAGCATGCTAGCTAACCTTGCATTCTTTGCCAAAAAGGGTTTGACCATGACTAACTCTTTCGCGGTAACTCACCCGTCTGAGCCTAACTATGTTTCCGTACGTGTCGTGATCGACGTTCTCTGAAATTAACCCCTTGTTATAAAAAAAGGTCGTTGGTGGCGAGTATTTCGGCATCGATTCTGACGACCTGTTTAACCTTCCCGAAAACGTTTCGACCGTTGTTGATTTACTCGAGGACAAGAATGTGTCATGGGGAGAATATCAGGAAGCCATGCCCTCCACCGGTTTCACTGGCTTTCAGTTCCTCAACCCGACTACGGGGGCGAACGACTATGTTCGCAAGCATAAGTAAGGTCCCTACCTTATGAGTAGGAACAATCTGACCTGATGTACCTTTCAGTCCGCTGGTGATTTTCGAGTCCGTTAATAAGAACAATGATCGTCTTGCCAATATCAAGAACTTCACCCTGTTTCGGCAGGACTTGGCTAACAACGCCCTACCTCAATGGATTTTCATCACTCCCAACATGCGTGCGTGTATTCATGACGAGTCTTGTCTCTCCTTACGCGTAGCTCGACAGTCAATGACGGTCATGACACCAATGTTACTTTTGCTGGTAATTTCACCAGGACCTTCCTCGAACCTCTTCTTGGAAACCCCAACTTCAACGGCGACAGGACCCTTATAATGCTGAGTGAGTTGACACCTGTTGAGTCAATCTGACTGTCTAAACCGTTACACAGCCTTCGACGAGTCTGGCAATGCTACTGAACCCAATCATCGCAATCGTGTCTTCACCGTCATTCTTGGCAACGCCCTTCCCGAGGACCTCGTCGGCAAGACAGACGACACATTCTACACACACTACTCGACCATCGCCACTATTGAGGCTAACTGGAACCTCCACACTCTCGGTCGCTGGGACCTTGGTGCCAACGTCTTTAAGTTTGTGGCTGAGAAAACTGGCGACACGGTCCGTCAGGCCGATACCAGCTCCGTTTTATTCAATGAATCGTACCCCGGTATCTTCAGCGTGTTCAACACCCCCGCCAAGCAGCCGGTTCCCAACACAAAGTTCGTTGTCAATGGGCGTACCGTTCTCCCTGCTATTAAGAAAGCCTGGCAATCTCAGCAGAGATGCACTGGTTACCATGGACAGCTCATACCGCCCTCGAACCTATCTCGTCCCGTTTTCCCTAAGAACTGTTAGCCAAGGGCTTCAGCATGCGGCGCGAGGATATGCATTTGCACGACGAACAATGAGTCACAATCTGGCCGGATGTACTTTATAAGGATAGAAAAAAGTCGTGTACGGTTGTTTTACAAAGATACACGTTGATTGGACAAGTACAAGTGAGCAGATATCACAAAATGACGTCAAGGTTGAAGAGGAAACAGTTGACATAGATCAGCCGTTGTGAACGCAAGTTTACCTGTTAACCAACCTAGGTCACCACTCTGTACTGTAATGTATACTAAGACTCAAGTATGTGGCTTCTGCTGTTAGTAAGTAGTCTGCTAACGGAAACAAAAACGGAAAGTTGAAAAGGAATGACAGGTAGTCACGCACGTGACATGAGTCTTTAGTGGAGGCGTCCTTGCTTGTAATGTTGTACAGACAGACGAGCACGTCAGCGGCTGGTCTAGAATAGAAAGCATCTGCGATTCCCGCTTCATTATACCCTTAGATCCAACTCACATCTCTCGCCTCCTCTGAACTGAAAGGAACCGCAACATCACCCGCTCATCCCTTCTCTGCCTGCATCTTGTCGGCCTTTATTCCTCTAAGTTCGATTCATCCATGTCAGGGTTTGTCACATACAGATGGTCTAGGGGGTTACAGACGACTGAAACAGCGAGTTATATATGGCTGGTTCAAATCCTATTCTCGCTGCCTATTCGGTCAAAAGTCCTCGAATGCCTTTTAAACCTTAAACGTTCAAGCTTTCACTATCTGTCCAGGAAAAACTACTCTCCAGCCCATGTGATGAAGGACAGTCTTGAGAAAACATAACGCGTTATTAAAATACCTGGGGCCCAGAATAGTATTTCATTCCCTCGCTCCAGCATGAGTATAAAGCAAGACGGGCGTTGTTATGACTTCACGTCATAAACATCGGTACGATGCTTCGTCATATCCCAAATCTTCTAGTTCTAGGTGTCATAAGTTTTGCCCTCGCGGCTCCAGAATCGCTGGATGTCCGTCTAAATATAGGTACCTTCCGTGGTGTATCCACGCCTCAAGGTATCGAGAAGTGGATTGGCATTCGATATGGTCAAGCACCTGTCGGTCCTCGACGGTTCAGAGCGCCCGTCCCCGTTCCCCCTGCACCCCAAGATGCGAAAGTAGTGAATGCGTCAACATTTGGCAATGCTTGTCCACAACTCCCTACCGATCTGGGAACACCTCTGGGCGCGCCTATTGCGGAAGATTGTTTATTTCTCAATGTGTGTCAAGCTCCAACTGGTTTTTGGTCAGGATTGGCACTAATTTTCCTTTTTTTTTCGCAAATAATGGTCAAAGGTCTTCAGGCCGATTGGAACGCCCTCTACAGCCGGTTTGCCTGTTTTATTTTGGATTTATGTACGGTTGTCCTCCTTTCTTTTGAAAGTAAACTGTGTTAATTCATAGGTAGGGTGGACAATATACCTCTGGGTCTGTCCTTTGTTCGGATCTTGTTATCGATGCTGATCCTTCCTGACATTCGATAGAGCTGCCTCAGAAGACTTGTATGATCCCACACGTGAGTCTCCTCCTCCCCTATCAAGTTTCTGCTGCTACTCCTCGAACTAGGTATCATTCAACGCAGTGTAATGACCCAGCGCCCGATTGTCTTCGTATCGATGTACATTTCTCCTTTGAGTTCACAGCCCCAAATTACTTACCTGAAACACTTAGAAACTACCGCGTCAACACGTTCGGATTTGTGCGCAAAACTTGCCTTGGATTATTCTTGTTCAGATATTAAGGAACCATGTACAGCTTGCCAGTGCGAGCGTTGCGCCCGAAGATTTGAACGCTGGACTCCTGGACCAACGTCTTGCTCTCGAATTTGTACAGGACAACATCGCAGCATTTGGTGGCGATCCCGACAAGGTACATACATCACCAACTCACGCATGAGTTCTCAGTCGTTTATGACTCTCAGGTTACAATTTGGGGACAGGTGAATTGTATTTCCAACCTTTCCTTGATGTTCGATGATTGAATGAAGAGCTGATATCGCTCAGTCTGCTGGTGCAGGTAGCGTTGAAGCACACATAATATACTCTACTCCCAGAAAGCTCTTTCGCGGTGCTATAGCGGAATCTCCTACTGGCCCTTTGTATGTTCTGCACTTGGTGGGTGGTTAGGATTTCAGTAACAAAGCTACCTACAGCAAAACTTCTCCCCCTGCAAGCGTTTACGACGAGCCAGATAAACCATTCGCTCGCCTCCTCACCAATACAGGGTGCTCCGCAGGACCCGATGCAGTCACATGCCTTCAGTCTGTCCCATTTGAGGTTTACTGTCATTTTTCTTCCTCACCTAGCTGGCTTACCATGACTTGGCGAGAGTAGAAACTCTTATCGATCAGCAACTCGATGATTAGTTCCGTGCTCAATGACCAACTATGGCAGCCTGCCATCGGTCCGCCAGGTAGCTTTGCTCCCGCCCGTGCATCGACGCGCATCAAAGCAAGGGAGTTCCGACATGATGTCGCGTACCTTGCCGGTACAGATGTACGTATCATCCCACCTTTTCGATCTCTACCACCCTCCTGTGATACATGACTTCAGTTGAACGAAGGAACACGCTTCTCCGTATCCCTCCTCCCTTTTAATCCACAGACTACCGCCGCTTCCAACGCCCTCCTCGAGACGTTTATCCAGGCTCTTCTAATCGACAACTCGACCGTCACACAGCCTACGTTCGACCGCATGGATAAGCTGTTCCCTACAACGATACAAGTCCCCTTTGCGACAGGGAACGAGCTGTTCGACCGTGCCGGGGCATGGTATGGAGATGAGATGTTCCTTGCTCCCAGGAGGTTGTTTTTTGAGCATGCAGCGCCTTTACAAGACGTGTATGCTTACCTTTTTGAAGAGTTCATTCCAGGGAATAATATCACGCTTGGAGGTACGTAGTGATCATTTGATCTCTGACGTTATTCAATATTGACACGTGAACAGTCGAGCACGAGTCAGAGCTACCGCTCTGATTCAGACTTCCCATCGATGAAGCAAGGATCGAGGACGATTTTTCCAATACAATGCTCGATTTCTGGTTGACTTTTGTTCATGAGATGAAGCCCGGCGGTGTGTCCGTTTTCTTCTCTCTTTTCTTTCCCTGTGACACAAGACTGAATAGAAAATTGGCCAAGATACACTCTGCAGAATCGTAGCGTTCTCCAATTGAAGAGGGGAAACATTACTGCTAAACCTGATGGTGAGTGCCTTCGGCTTTACCTTACTCATCTTTGACTATACTGGATGATTAACTATTATTGATACATTTCAGACTGGGACCTCAACCAAACAAGGTTTTTGAACACTGATAAGGTGTTGGCTGAGTTCCAGAAGTAGGTTAGGGTCCCTGAGAACTTGGCTCTATTTTATGTCGACAATGAAAGCAGTAATTGAGGACGATATTTCAGGCAAAATCAGTCGTACAATTGAGCCCAGTTTACTGCACCCGAAGTGGAGCTTGATCCAGAAGTTCGGCACGCACAGTATAAACTCCCGTGATAATCTGCAAAAAGCGAGAAGCACTCAGCATCTGCAAAGAGATCTGGACTAATCACTTGATATTGCGACTCGATTGGAGCTGTATAAATGCGCACTTAATGTGCAGATAACACTCTGATTTTGCTGTAGCGTGGAATGATCAGTTGAATATGCTATCCGGCCATACATGGCCCTGATCGTTCTCTACAGCATCACACTCCTTGTGCGGTGTCAGAGTCTGATGGTCAATAAGGTGTGTAGCCCCTTGTCAGCGTTTTTCGCTCATCCTCACACGTCCTTCAAGAACATTTCTCTTCATGCCATATTGGGCATAGGTTGAGAATCCTTTGTTTCCTCGTGAGTGTTTTATAGGCATGACCAGGAAGGATTACTAGATGAAAGTAAACACTCATCGAATCACAGGGTTATTCGGCTTGCTTCTAAAGCGTTCAATAATATTCCAGATAATCAGGCGGCCCCAGAGCTGCCAATATATTCTAAATAAGGTGAGTCAAGTTCTAGTTTCCACCGTACTTGAGTCCAGGTATTGCCGTTTATAAGTCTCCACGCTCTCACACGTCCCTCCAGGAACCGAAAACACGCTCACGTGGTAATGTCAATTTTCACAGCACACAACGCATCGTGGGTACTATTAGTATGATTGGTTATCTGGCACTCGAAATAGAGCCTTATTCCCTTGTCCCCTTGCAAACATTAAAAAATACGTCCACTATTCCGCGTTCTAACGCATTCTACGATGCTTGGCCACATCCATATTCCAAGTCTTCTAGCTCTGGTCACCACAGCTTGCTGTGCCCTCGCCGCTACAGAACCGCTGGACATCCGTCTACCTATAGGTACATTCCGCGGTGTGTTAACAGCACAAGGTATCGAGAAATGGATTGGCATCCGATACGCTCAGGCCCCTGTCGGTCCTTTACGGTTTAAAGCGCCCGTCCCTGTCCCATCTGCATCCCCAGACGCAGAAGTAATCAACGCGTCGACCTTCGGGAATGCTTGTCCGCAACTCCTGACCGACGACACGGGCGGCGCGCCGATCGCAGAAGATTGTTTGTTCCTCAATGTGCGTTTTAAAGTAACTCGTTCTTATATTTCTATGCATGGGTGTATATAGGTGTTCAGGTCGAATGGAACGTCCTCTTCGGCCAATTTGCCTGTCCTAGTTTGGATTCATGTGCGGTTTGCTACTCTTTCTTTGTGAGGTTTATCTGTGACTTATACTAAATGCAGGGTGGACAATATACCTCGGGGTCGGTCTTTGTTCGGGTCTTGTTAGCTATATTGACCCTTCTGTACATTCAATAGAGCTGCTTCAGAAGCGCTATATGATCCCACACGTGAGTCTCTCCCCCTTCCTTTTCGATTTCTTCTTCCACTTCTTGGTCTAGGGATTATTCAACGCAGTGTAACCACCCAGCGCCCAATTGTCTTTGTATCAATGTATGTTTATCCTCAAGGTTCGTAGCTCAAAATCCTCACCGCAGGAAACTCAGCAACTACCGCCTCAACACATTTGGATTCGTGCGCAAAGCTTGACTGTTCATTTCGTTTCATCGACCTGAATTTCTTTTCTTCAGCTTTCCAGTGCGGGTGTCGCGCCTGAAGATCTGGACGCTGGACTTCTAGACCAGCGTCTCGCCCTTGAGTTTGTACAGGACAACATTGCAGCATTCGGTGGCGATCCAGATAAGGTCACATTGACGTATTCTGAGCTCATGGGTTCACTCATCTATGTTTGGGGTTTTAGGTTACTATTTGGGGACAGGTGGATTATATCCTCCGGAATTTCCTTTGAGAGCCAACATTAGTTTAGTCCGCTGGTGCAGGCAGCGTGGAAGCACACATAATTTACCCTGCCTCGAGAAAGCTCTTCCGTGCTGGTATCGCAGAATCCCCCGTTGGTCCTTTGTAAGTCTTCCTGCTGATTCCTTTGAGGAACATGGATCAAAGTGCCGCATACAGCAAAACTTCTCCCCCTGCAAGCGTTTACGACGAGCCTGGCAAGCCATTTGCCAATCTCCTTGCCAACACAGGATGCTCCGCGGGACCAGACGCGATCGCGTGTCTCCAGGCCGTGCCATTCGATGTTCGTGTCCTCATCTCCATTTCTCTTGCCTCTGTTGATTTTGGGTGAACATAGACACTCTTATCAATTAGCAACGCGATGATTAATGTCGTGCTCAACCACCAGCTCTGGCAGCCCTCGATCGGTCCACCGGGGAGCTTTGCGTCCACCCGCGCGTCGACACTTATCAAAGCGGGTCAGTTCAGACACGATGTTGCGTATCTTGCTGGTACGAACGTTCGTAACACCCCAATTCCCTTTGTAATTTCCCATCCATTCACTATTTACATAGTTGAACGAAGGAACAAGCTTCTCCGAGAGCCTCCTCCCGTTAAACTCAGAAGCACACACGACACGGGAGTCCAACGCACTCTTCGAGACATTCATCCAGGCACTGCTGATTGATAACTCAACGGTGACGCAGCCGACGTTTGACCGGCTGTTCGAGCTCTTCCCGACGACGACAACGAAGGATATTCCGTTTGCGACGGGGAACGAGCTGTTTGATCGCGGAGAGGCGTGGTACACGGATGAGATGTTTGTCGCGCCGCGGCGGCTGTTTTTCGAGCATGCGGCGCCATTTCAGGATGTGTTTGCGTACCGGTTTGCGGAGTTTGTTCCTGGGGAGGATAATATTACGCTTGGAGGTGAGTGAAGACTCTGTTTGTGAGTCGGGGTCAACGATGAACCACACAGTGGCGCATGCATCGGAACTGCCGCTTATATTCAGGACGCCGACGGGCGAATCAGCAGTCGAAGACGAGTTCTCGATCACGATGCTTGATTTCTGGTTGACATTCGTAAATGATATGAATCCTGGTGGTACGTCCAGTGGCCTGGTGTATGTTCCAATTTGACCTATATTGACAGGCAACTGGCCGAAATACACGCTGGAGGATCGTAGCGTGCTTCAGTTGAAGAGAGAAAACATTACGACCATACCTGATGGTGATTTTCTCCTTCTGTGTCCGGAACGATGATTGACACATTGTGTATAGATTTTGATCTCGACAAAACGACGTTTTTGAATACAAATGAGGTGTTGGCCGAGTTCCAGAAGTAATATATCTTCTGTGCAGGTGTATTGGATGTAATTATGACAAGCCAGGCAAACGGTACTACGTGCGTGTGACTTTGGGTATTTGATGTACATCTGTATAACATAGGTTGCTCTTGGTTTTGCGTGCAGTGCCTGAGATACCCTTAGCACTTTGAAGCCTCAGTGTTCTACTGGTCCGAGGGGCTACTTATATGATGATATCGGCACCAGGAGTATTCACCCAGTTCTCTTATTTGCTTGCAGTCCAGAGTTATGGAAAGTCGCATTGCAAATTGCACTCTATTCATCAATCGCGATTTGTACGGTTGACATCTGTCAACGGCGCATGTGTGAAGAGTATTGATGAAGAATCTGATACATGACAGCTCTCTCGGCCTTGCCTCGGTCGCGATTTCTCGCATTACTTCTTACATTAGAAACATGATTTTTATATATCTCGAGTTCTCGTCTACAAGTCTGACACCTCCTTGCGACACTTAGCGGACTACTACCAGGTTCCTAGACCGTCTTCGCCGTCCTTATCACCTACTTGTCTAGACTTGGGACGATATGTCAGATGAATTGGTTGATGCCACACAAAACATGCATCTAAGCTACATGATCGAAGGCTAGCTTTATCATAGGCATTCGTGAAATTAATTGCTTCTTTGAACTAGATACTGTATGTTCCCAACTTGATTCTATATGTTTCCAACCAGATACTATATGTTTCCAACCTACTGAATTTCTCCACACGTCGCTTCATTACACAATCTGCTTTCATTTCTGACTTTCTTCCGCTGAGCATTCTTTTTTTACCATCACTTGATAACATTCGGTCAGTTTCCTCCTTTGTGAGGATTGGCATGTTGTCACATTTGTATCTGGATAGGCAATGAGGTCAGCTACTTATGGCTATGTCCAAAGACGTTACTTTTTGTTTCTTCTTCAACCGTTTTCGCCTTCCTTGGCAACCTTATTGTAGTTGTGAAGTTGAACAAACAAACCTTTCCCTGGACACACGTCTTTTTCTATGTTTTCTATTGCTATTCACCTAACTTCAATAACAGAGGTTAGTCAAGATGTTACACATCTGAATAGTTCAACACATCCTCTGACAAGTTGCCGTTTTTTTTTTTACTTATTTCGCCGATTATTATTGGCGTTCACTCAAGTGCTCGTCTGCAGTATGTCAGCCCTTCTCCTTACTTACTTATTTTTGATGTTTGATGGTATCTGCAGTCCTCCTTACTCTACGGATCTACGCGCTCTATAACTGTTCTTCTCAGATTCTCGCATACATGGTCAGCAGTGGCATGGTGCTGGCTGCCGTCGCATGCATATGTTGTCACTTTTCTTCCTTATTGATTCACAGTTTGTGCTGGAATTGTCTGCTCTCAGTAGTTCTGAGGTCTACTTACTTCAGCTTCATTATCCTTGACCCTGCTATTTTTTGTCCTCAAATTTTGCTACAATTTTCCCTCAGTCATGTGTTTATGTGTCATGTGATTGATCTATTGTTCATCTCATCGCTTTGTCCCCGATTTTTGATTAGCTATAACCACTGCTGGCACTGGAAGATGTTTCCATTGAAAAAAGTGTGAAAGAAACCTGTTATACCATTTCCAACATGCTAATT